>BSBM01000299.1:22082500-22380000 GCA_027924585.1 Larix kaempferi
TATTCATCTTCATCATCTTCATCACCATCATCTTCATCTTCATCTTCATCATCATCATATTCATCTTCATCACCATCATCTTCTTCATCTTCATCACCATCATCTTCATCTTCATCATGATGAAGATGATGATGATGAAGATGATGATGATGATGAAGATGTTGATGAGAAAGAGGGAGATGACAATGATGATGAAGATTAGGATGATGACAATGATGATGAAGATGAGGACGATGATGATGACGATGAAGACGATGAAGATGATGGTGATGACGAACATGAATATGATGATGATGATGATGAACATGCAGATGATGGTGATGACGACGAAAATGATGATGGTGAAGATAATGAAGATGATGACAATGATAAGGGTGGATAAAGTGGAAGAGATTTGGGGGGATTGGGTGGATAGGAAGAGAGGGGGGTGGGGTTATAGAGAGGCAGGGGGTCCCAACCTTAGAGGCAATCTCATCTTACTAAAAAAAAAGAGTGAATGAAAGGGTGAATCCACGAATGTGGTTCACAATTTTTGGCGGATAGAATGGAAAAAAAATTGTTTTTCGGACCCTCGATCGAGGTATTTTAGAGCCGGGTTTGTGCACAAAGTTGAGGGACCCTTTATGTGCAATTCTACACCTAAATATGCATGTTTTTCACCGCTCTCTACAGCACAACATACATGACCATTATTGATGAAATTTTAGGCATAGATAGAATTTTTTATGCAGATTCCAAATATATAATTTAAAAAAAAATATATTGATATTTTCTATTTATTTCCTAATTTTCTTGTTTCATCACTCCGTTGGTCAAAAAACATATTGTTAGTGTTTATTCCGTAACTTTTTCATTTCAAAAAAATTTAAAAAACAAATTGTATGTTGCACTAGACGACACCGACCTCTACATGCTATAGAAAATCCAATTCAAAATAACTGCATTAAGACCTTGAAAGGCTGCACCCACATTTGACGTATCTCTCTCGAGGTTTGATCACTTACATATTTAAAAAAAAATTAAAAATTAAACATTTAATTTTTGAAAAATAGCGTTGCACTAGTGCTACGGGTTCTATACATGTATACAATTTTTTGTACCCCGAAACCGTCATTTAGGGATTGAAAGGTTGCACCCACAAAAACATATACCTTATCATTTGCCAAAAAAAAAAAAGTGACTGTTAGAAAACATGAAATTTGACATAGTTATGTAAATTTTCAATACTTAAAAATTATATATTCGGAAACATGACTCAATTTCCTACGTTTCATCTTTTTTACTTGATGCAAGATATCTTGTGTAAGAATGTCAAAAAAACCAAGTAAGTTGAGGGATGCCTGATTTTTCATCTTTTATTGCATCTAACACGCCAAAAGTGACCCTCATTAGCTTTCACATGCCCATCCCTCGGTCGAGGTTTTAAACGCTCGATCGAGGGTTTTAAAAGCTCGATCAAGGGCTCTAAAATACCCCGATCGAGGGTTTTAAAAAACATCGATCAAGGGTTGAAACAAGACCTCGATCTAGCTTTTCAAAAGCTCGATCTAGCTTAAGCTCGATCTAGCTTTTGAAAAGCTCGATCTAGCTTAAGCTCGATCTAGCTTTTGAAAAGCTAGATCTAGCTTTTCAAAAACATAAAAAGCTCGTTTTAGGCCCTCGATCGAGCAAACACCTCGATCGAGGGTTTTAAAATACCTCGATCGAGATTTTGTTAAACCCTTGATCAAGGTGTTGTTAAACCCTCGATCGAGGTATGTTAAAACCCTCGATTGAGGCATTTTAAACCCCTCTCAAGGGCTTAAAAAACAGGCCGAGAGACCTTTTCAAAGCAGAATGAAAGTTTTGTCTGCCTTCCACATAGATAAACCATGTCATTAAATGCTCATTAATGAGCGGACTTGATACCATTGGATTCGTCAACGAATCCTCTATCCAGATATATAAAATTTACGAATATTTATCTTCATATGTCTTTTGTTTTTAAATTTCTACAAAAACTTGCCCTAAAAAACCCTGCTGACAACTTCGATTGAGCTCAAAGATAAATTCACAACATTCAAAATACACATCCAAATAATTTGAAAAAATACACAAGCCCTAGATAAATGCATCCTCTTCAAAATGGTATTTTTAGTTTTGCAAATTATATAAACAATCAAAAGATTTTGTGCATGAACACACATGTGTGCAAAATGCGACTGAAATATTCATTGGTTAGTTTCGAAAAATAATAATAAATATAATTTTTCGAGAAAAAATAAAAGAAAAATATGTAAGCCCTAGTGCATTCTGTCTAGATCATGTTCACATATTTCATTTTTTAAAATTATTACTTTAACGTTAAATTATCGTGCACGAACACAAACTAGTTGTTAATTGCTCTTCAAATTTTTAAGTACACACGTTTCATTAAATGAAAATTTGACACGATAAATGACATTGGTATATTTCGAAAAAAATATCATTGGAAAGCCAACATAATTCTCTACATTTCGTTTTTCAACCTCATGTCAAAATTCATTTGGAAAATATGAGTTTCGAGGACTTCAATTTAATACATGGATAAAATTTCTGTTTTTCGTCGTCATATTTGGCCAAAAAGCGTTACCCATCTTCATGGAATCACCCGAAAATAGTTTGGAACTTTTATGTCTAGGAATGGAAATTAGATTTTATAGAGAAAGAAGCAACTCGTGCGTGCATATACGCATGCGCGCATATACCCGTGCGCGCTTCTAGTAACGCGTGCACGCCTATCCGCGTGTGTACTTCTAGTAATGCGTGCGCGTGTCTGGATTCAAATTGTTTTTGGCGCCCTTGCAGGCTTGGAATTAACTTCAGATTGCCAAACCTTGAGGGTCGATCTGATTTATGGCAGAACACATCAAATGCTGTAATTTCATGTTTTTCACACCTAGTTCCACATATGCTCCACTAGTGCACTACAAATGAAATTGCACACACTTGTCGAGCTCTATGTGTAGATTCTAACTATATATCTTTGGAATAGATCTGTTGTTGTTTTCTATTTTTAATTGCACTCATGTCAAATTTGTAAAAAACATAGGTCGTTTATTTGACCTATAACTTTTGATTGACTTACCTATTTCGAGAACGGAAAAGAACCCGCACAAGAGTACAAGAATACCTACAAGCTTTTTTTTTTTTTTTGATTATTTTGAGACCATGATATGGTGGACCAACTATTGACTATGTCGTTTTAAGGCTTCACTGACTTTCGTACTTTAAAAATATATAAAATTAACTTTTAAATTTTTGAAAAAAATAGCCCCATACAAGATTCGTCTGTTGCCTATGCCTCTACATATTTTTTTCCTCATAAATTGACAATTTACATAACAAAGAGGTGGCTCAACTAAAACATGTGCATTATGTTTTAGAGAAAAAATAACATACCAATCATAAAATAATGACATTTTGGGGTGGTTATACCAAGTTACCATAAATAAAAGTTATATATTCTGAAAGGTCATCCCTTTTTCTACGTTTCATCTTTTTACACCTAATTCGAAAAAGTTTAGTAGGTACCTCTAATAATTCATTTTAATGATAATATTTATGTTTTTCGAGCATGTCATTGCAACCGCTTTTCTTAACCACCACCTAACTTAGCTTATTACACCGATAGGTGTATAGATATTATATGAGATTTTGGACTTCCTTGAGTAGATCAACAAGATTAACCTGGGTGTAACAAGTGTATTGTGGGGATTTATTGCATGGTCGTCGTATCTTGTTATGTTTATGTTCTTTCAATGTTTATATTAATTAGTTTAATGTTTCCTATGTTCACCAGCCACTTTACTTGTGGTTGTACTAGTTTAAATCTTAATCAAGATGCATTTGAGCATAACAAGATACCACCCCCATGAAATGAATCCCCATTGTACACTTGTTACACTTAAGAAAGTCCAAAATCCCATATAATATCTAAACACCTATGGTGTAATAAAAATATAAAGATAATATATATATATATATGGGTTTGGGATATACATATTAATGAAGTGTGAAAATAAAAAATGCACTTCAAATGACTCAAATGAGTGATGAAATTAAAATTCAGGCTTTTTCATTAATGACAATTTAATTTTATGAAGTAACCATATTTTGACTTGTAAATTGACAAATAACTATTTACATATCAAATTTCAACACTTCCATTAACTCCCATTGATTTCTGGCTTGATTTCTGGCTTGGGCAGTCCTCAACATCGTCTGGAACCCACCCACTGTACTATCATGCCATGCAGGGGCATACAAGACCGTATAGTCTTCTGTCTGCTCATTCGGATGGATTTATAACCGCCTTTCTGGGCTATGAGTTATTAGGACTCAACATCGTCTGGAACCCACCCACTGTACTATCATGCCATGCAGGGGCATACAAGACCGTATAGTCTTCTGTCTGCTCATTCGGATGGATTTATAACCGCCTTTCTGGGCTATGAGTTATTAGGATTGGAAACTTAGAGAAACAATCCACACAACCATTTCGGCCATTTGGAGACAAGTATATTTATATAGAATTCTTAATATCCCATCCCGGACTCGATGAAACCGCTTTCCTCCGAAGCGTTCCAGCCAAGCCAGGCCAGCACACATCATGGCATTTTTTCGGGTTGATTTTCTTGAGACATACGTTATCCTTTTCTTTACAGTCCAGCAACCAGGTTCTTACCAGCACTTCCCAAAAACCTGGATGGATTTTGCTTTATGTTGGTTGGATGGAGAAAATCAGCAATCGAGATAAGCTCAGCCAAAAACCTCTGTTTTTAAAGAAACAACTAATAATTGAGCAGAAGTAATTTGAAAGCCGAATCTTACTTGGTATGTTTAGTTTTTTTACAAGTTGCAGTGACGGACACATTATGGGTGATAATTAAGATATTTAATACCTCTAATCAGCTTTATACTCACACGACTAGTTTCGAGCCTGTCATGGGTGTTCTCTATGAGATGGTGTCATGCTCTGAATTCGAGCCTGTCATGGGTGTTCTCTATGAGACGGTGTCATTCTCTGAACCAGATTGGCTAGGAAGGAGAAGAATGGTTGTTATGTTTTATAAAATTCATGCCAAGTTTATATTGCAATAGGGCATTCAATACCTAATGAATATAGAATTATCGAGTGGCAGCTCTGAGCGAGGAGGATACAAGAAATGTTTGAACGCAACTGAGGACTGTTATGGGCCCTCTTGAACCGGTTGAAATCCTTTTACGTGCAGCAACAATACAATGGGCTATAAGGAACTGGTGAAACAAGTGATAGATTTGAAGGAGGTTTTCAATTATCAAACTGTGTGAAGCAATGTAGTCGCATGTTCAAGGAGAATAACTACTAGAGAAGGATATGCATGGAGATATCGATAGAATCTGGGAAGCTATTGCCTATTTCAAGCATTTTCTTCATACTACAGGACGAAAAAAGTTGGAGATTAGCGTCTCTGAGCATTCCTTTGGTTTCTGCCATTACTGCAATCACTTATACTTTTTGGCTCCATCCTTTTGACAGACATAAAGAAAAGACTTTTGACAGACATGAAGAAAAGAAACAAAGACGATGACATACAATTATGGTCATGGGATCTGTCATGATCATGAAGACTAAGGTGGACACGTAGGCCAATATATTGATGCCCACACATTATTTTGCCCTCTATGTGGCCATCGCTATTATGAATATCAAGGTGAACCCCATTTGCAAAGGTGTTTGGTTGTTGAATAAGATACCTCGCTTAAGGGTCCCATCGTTAGAGCTTTTGAGGACTTTGGAATCTGATTTGTGGAGAGCCAATAATATCATGCCAACAATAGATACTTGTATGGTTAGTTGTCAAATGTCTCCCAATTTCTTAAAAATGTTAAAGAGATTTCTTGAAACAATTTCTGGGATTGCACATGAGAGTCCCACAGCTATCAGCTGCGCTCTATAAATTGTTGGGTATCCTCCATTTGAACAAAAGAAAATACGCATCCATTTAGTTGCAGTGCATACGGAGAAGTATAAGGAATAACCAAAATGTCATTTAATGAAGAATTGTTTAAATCGCAATTTTGGTTAATGTTTTTTAATTAAGAATTTTATAAATAGCAATTTTGGTTGATGAAATTGCGATTTCGATAATTTAAGTAGTTTTAAAATCAAACTTTTAATGTAGATCAATCATCCTAATTGCTGAAGTCACAAAATTGCAGAAACTACAATCTTCAAACCAAATTTAAACCAGATCGATTAAAAAGCTACCTAAAAAATTGGGTGTTTTAGTTTTTTTTTATCCCACGCACTGAGAATGCTGTAAGATGTTCTCCTGGGCTCTCCAGACTGTCAGTGGCTGAGCTCCGGAACAGCTCGCGTGCAAAGAGAAGATGAAGAACATCATCATAAACACTTACGACGCCTGGAATTGAGTGTATCTTGGAGAAATTTATTTACTTACCTTTCATTGTATAAGCAATGTGACGCAAGCATGTTTTAAATTTTTTTATTGTTCATTGTATAAGCAATGTGACGCAAGCATGTTTTAAATTTTTTTATGTGACACAAGCATGTTTTAAATTTTTTTTATGTGACGCAAGCATGCTTGCTTTAGTATTCGGAGTTTTGATGCGGTTGTTGTGTCTCATGTTTTTTTTCCTCGTTATTTAAATTTTATAAAAATGATTAAGTGACATTGGAAAATTAATTATTTGGAAACATGTATAATGATTAGTTTATATTTATCATACTCATTTTTGCATGTGTGCTTGTGTAGATTATCATTGCCAAATGAATCTCTACTTCGTGTAGATGACTCAATAACCCAGTGTGGATCACAGTGTTATGAGAGAAGGGGATGCCATGTCTAGGTAATAGTGGGTTTGTTCTTAGGTGGTTGGCTGTATGGAAGGTATATCTTTAGCTTGTTTTTAGGTGGTTGGCTGTATGGAAGGTATACCTTTAGCTTGTTCTTAGGGTTTTTATGGGGTTTTTTCTTATGTAATGGTTTTATGTTCTTGAGATTTATTATATGTGTTGAAAGGGCTTCTATGCTATGAGTTTGCTATTACAGTAACAGTTTAGTGTACACGGGTTGTTAAGGAGTTTACCATGTCTTGTTTGTCACAAAATTTTACTTTATTTATGCATCATAGATTATATTATGTATCATGCATAGCTTCGCTTTGTATGTCCTATCTAGTCATAAGTTTTATTTGGGTCTTCCCAAATGAACTTGAGTCCAAAAAACACAAGTGCAAAATAATTAAGTTGAAGTTTCAAAGGCAAACAATGTCCATAATAAACAAAAGGCTAGTTGATTTGTATGAATAGTGATGGAGTTCTTGAATGCAATGGCCCTAGGTTTTACTCGTCCGATAACTCATTCAAGACTTGTTTCTTTAATCAATAGAAAACAAACATTAAAAGCTAGACTTGCTACTACTCAACTCTTATTGTTGAAGTAGTTGTTGATTCATATAAAATATCTAAATTATTTTTGAAAAATAAAATAAAATTATAAATTTCTATAAAAAAAAAAAAACATTTTTATTTATGCAAAATTTTAAATTATTTAAAAGTTTGTATTAAACCTTATATTTGTATTATATAGAATATAAAAAATTTCTTTATTTTAAAAAAAATATCTAATTAATTATGGTATATTTAAAAATTCAAAGGTTCTTTGAAGGATTTGTTGCCCTGCATTCTACAACTTAGTAAGGGGGAGATGTGTAATTCCTTTTGTGCTCATCCTACAAATGACACGTGCTTTTATAAAAAATAATAAAATATTATAAAAAAATAACATGTTTGCTCACGTCAAATTTATAAAATATTTGAAATGGGGTTATATAAAACTATAAATTAAAACCATGAGCATTGCATTATACACTTCGTCAACATTTCCAGTTTAAAAAAGAGTTTGCACTTCTAAGAGTTTTGATCCCTCTCGACATTTCCAGTTTAAAAAAAAGTTTACACTTCTAAGAGTTTTGATCTCTCTCGACGCTTGATAGATCCCCTTTTAGATAGATCTATGCTAATTAACCAAATAAACATAAACACAATAATAAAGAATAATATGATTCAAGAAAAAAAAAACATATAGTCAATGTAGTAGGGTCAATGCTTTCCATGAAAAGAATATAATAGGTGGTCAATGTAGTAGGGAAGTGCATGAATGCAACTCCAAAAGGACACTTCATGCGTGTCATATAATGAAACTTGTGATGGCCTCGGTGCCCCACAATCGATTAGGATGGTGGGATGCCTCGGGTGCCCCCACAGCATGTAGAGGTATCATCAAATCCCAATCCCCAAAAGGATTGAGGAATACAATAAATGAATTTTTTTTACATGTGGCAATTTCAAACGCATTGGACTGGTCCACATTAAAAAATATATATATAATATATATGGGGCAATTTCAAACGCATTGGAATGGTACAAATTAAATTATATATATTAAATCCTTTTGAGCTTATTTTAATCTTCACGTGAGATGATATATACTTCTATCTTTCTAGATTAAATAGTAACTTTGTACAAAACCTGTATGCACCGACTTTACAATTAAACAATTGACCATGCAATTAAGGTATGCAGATATCACAATTCACTACCTAAATGCATAAATGCATATAATAAGTATATTTAGAGAAAAATCAAAAATTAAAAAAACTGAGCATGTTAGTTTTGCTATATCTAACCATAAAAACTTATCTAGGGTCAGATATCTCAAAGAGAGGCGTTTATTAGCCAAAACACAATTCTATTACATCTTGATTCAACATCTCTCTTGATTCAGCGTCACTATCTTAAGCAAAGGGCTTCATTATACAATTATGAGGTAGAAATATGAACTAAAATTTATTAGACTTCTTAATTAGTATGTTGGAAAAGTACACCAACAAACATTTGATTTGTATGTTTTATAACAATTGTAAATGTAGTTGTTATTCTTTATTTAGTATATGGTTAGTTGGGGAATATTTTGATTTGGGAATAATTTGTTATGTATGGGTACGTTTTATTAGAAATTTTATGAGGTTATATAATGGAGTTTTTATGAAATGTATTAACTATGTTTGTGTATGTAATATTTTAGGGTGTTAGAGCGTTTTTTTATGTTGAGAAGGAAATCATGAAATCGAGTTGAAGTTTTTTTTTAAATACTCATTTTCTATCAATTTTGATTTAATTAATTTGTTTATAATAACAAATATTTATATAGTTAAGATTTTGTAATCTCATTTTAGTTTATTTAGTTAAGATTTTGTAACTTCATTCTAGCTTATTTGTTCAATCACTTGGATAAAGTTGAACCTCTCAAAGTGGGATATTTGTAAGATCAAAGCGATGTATCATGTCACTCGACTGATGAACCTCCTAATGGAGAAGTTATGCATGGTGGGTGGATCTATTAGTAATAATATTGTATGAAGAAACTAGATTTTTGTTGGGATCAATCTCATTGGTGCATGCTTGATTCTAATATGCATAACATTCTACCCAAGAACATGTGAGATCAAATGAATGGAGGCCAAGATGGAGATAAACTTGGTTGTGTGTTACATTGATAGTGTGTCGATCCTAGATGTTTGAATGCTACCTTTGTATCAAACCACTACTTTGGTAGATGGATAAAGAAACCTTTCCAAACACTAGTTTCAACCAAAATAGTTTGATAAGCCCATGTTGAGTCTGTTGGCATAATGTTCAACACTCTCGTGAGTTTCGCAACATGGTCTAACAGCCTCTTTGCACATCCTTAATTGGGATGGTAGCGGATTTCCATCAGGTGGGCCTTTTGGATCCAATGACCAGCTCAACTCCCAACAAGTAGTATTAAAGTGGGGTTGTGGGTTTGAAACTCACTTGGGTAACACTGAAGGAGATATTGTTGGCATAATGTACAACAATCCCCGTGATTTTCGTGACATGGTCTAACATCCTCTGGTAGATCCTTAACTGGGATGGTAGCGGATTTCCATTAGGTGTGACTTTTAAATCTAATGACCAGCTCAACTCACAACAGATTCATAGTATTCTAGATTTCCTTGCCAATGGTATAGTTGTTAAATTTGTGTTAAAAATGGTTAGTATACATCGTTAACTATTTACTAAATTTGAACATTTTAACTAGAAAGAATCATAGCTTGTGTAGTCATAAGATACTCAACATTAGTGAAATCAAATTGTCTTAGACAAATAATATAGGCCAATAAATGATCCATAAGACTATGAAAAAAGACATAAAGAGGATTGAATGCTTCTAAGGTTGTCAATTGCATATCACATTAGTTCCAAAAGGATGAAATTCCAGTGTAGTGTTAATGTTGTGCAAAAATATAAAAAACAAGTGTTAGGTATTAGAAGCTAATCAGTTGTTGTTTCTAAAAAATCTTTGGATTTTCGCTAAGTTACAAGAAGGAGGGTCAATCTATGACTACATATTGCAATCAAAGGATCTTAGCAATTGATTGTCTTCTTGTTATTAGAGGCTTCTAGATTCACTATGTTTAGATTATTAGGTCAACATTTTGAATCTGCGATACAAAATCCATTATCATGACAAGGAGAGATATAGTGAGCAAGAGTAGAGAAATAGGAAGAATCATTCTTCCTATTTCTCTACTCTTGATCACTATATCTCTCCTTGTCATGATGATGGGAGTCACGTATCGCGGATTCAAAACATTGACCTAATAATCTCAAACATAATGAACTTGGAAGCCTCTAATAACAATATTACACACTGTGAAAGAATGCAACATATGATGATTATCTTCTATTAAAAAGTCAATGGATGTTGAAGCTATGGTTTCTTTGGTGATGCATAACTTGTTGTACCATCCTTTGATGCATTTATTCAATTCTTGCATTTGTTTGTGAAGGCCTAGGAACTTAAGTTTGAGAAGTTATCAACATGTACTAGAGAAGCAGTAGAAGAAAGACCAAACAAAAGAATCAACTTCATGCACTATAGAGAGTGCAATTAATGCATGGTTCAAAGGTAAACACAATTAGAGAAATGATAGTAGTTAATTAAAGATGTCAAAATGGAGATTTTTTTACTCTAACAAGAGAAGATACTTCATGAAAGATTGTTAGAAGATATATAATGACTTGGAAAATAGTCAAGATAAATCAAGGCATGTAAATGTAGCTAAGGAGATGAAGAAGGGTAAATTATTATTTTTCATTTCTAGCATTATAGTTGACCAATTGACTGCATCTACAACCTTGTTTTAGACATAGGGGCATGTTGACACTACAACTATCATAAAGATTCATACATAAATTTCATTCAAGATAAGAGTAGTAATGAATTTGCTTCTTTCGATGATGGTTCAACTCACTATGTTAGAGAAGGTGGGTGTAACGACCTGCCCAAGTCCTTTAAATCATAATAATATAAATCTAACAGTTTGACATTTTTTCAGTGTTCATTTCTACTAAGTTGATTTATGTGTATTTGAATAAAAATTTTGTGTAGGTATAATCCAAGCATTTTTAACATTTATGTTGCAATGTGCAAGTAGTAATCAAACAAATAATAGGTATAAAACAAATAATTATGTTCTAAGTCCAGGTAGAAAATATTTAATTAACTATTCCATAGAATATAACATGTATAGCACAATTATAACTTTGATTGAAATAGATAATCAAAATAGCTATAGAATTGTAGTTTGTCCTTGCAAGCTCTGATTTATCCGTGCAAGCTCCCACCACTGAAAACTCAACTTCCCAAATAGATTTACCACCCTTCTAGCTAGGAACAACATCGTCAGCTCCCTAGCTCCAAGAAATTATGTTTCCTAGACCATGTACCCGAAACCGGAGTACAACAATCCACCCAACTAGTCGTAATTTCCCCAAATCACTGAAAAATAGGCCTCCTCTGCTGAATTTCCAAAATATCTACCTCCCCAAATCATGTCCATCTACCATCCTATATCCTTTCTCCACCACCTCTCCTTACCCCTCTTTACTACCCCTATCTCTTAATTAATGTGACAACTCCCTTGAAAGATTCATTCAGACTTCAACTGGGACACATTTCTTCCCAAAAACAATAAAATATATGTTTTTTAAATTTATTAACATGGGTACAGGTCACATGAAATTTAATTATCATAATCAATACGAATCCATCACTTATCTTGTCATTTATTATTTGGACCTAACTTAACATACATTTTGACTGACATATCACTTTATTATTAACAATATAACTCGACATAATCTTTGACATAACAATTATTATTAAATAATAATTCAACAAAATTATTAAATAATAATATAGTTCAACATTAACCTTTGACATCACATATTGAATTATAATTAAAATCTTAATTAATTATTAATTATTAGTTGACCACTACACTTTCAAGCTCCAATTACAATTTATCTATTAATGACCATATTCAATAATCAACATTAATCATTATTAACCTTGATTAATATTTATTTATTTATTAATTACATAATAATATTTTAAAATTCCATTATCATTTATTGAATTAGTACCACATCCAACAATCAGACCAATTAATTATAATTAACTTAATTAGTAATTATTTAATGATGATTGCAATCACTAATCAACCCTAATCAGAATTAAACCTTTCATTATTAACTTGATGTAATTGTATCAATTCATAACTAAATAAGTAGTTCTAATTATATTCTAATTAGTCATAATCACAATGCATCAAAGCCCAATTATAATAGTATAATATATAATTCATACAAGCATATATAGTTGAGTTATGTAAGCATAGCTACTGCTTACATACTTCGTGTAGGTACACTAGTAGTACTCAAACTTATGTAATGCATAATCACACAAGTTATTATCCACTAATGCATACTTAAATACATATTTTGAATGTCTAACAATTTTCTAACTTAGATCTTAATAACCTATGAAAACCACACAATGTACTTAGTGACCATACAAGAATCAAACAAAGGTTTTCAACACACACATAATTAATTAAGTTTCTCTCTACAACTTCAATGGAATTCCTATGTACCTACTTCATTCTATCTAATTCACAACTAAATTCTTCATCTTATCCTTCCTTTGTTGGACTATCTTGGAGTGTCAACTATATTGACCTAAATCTATATAGAACCTGTAAGAGGAAGTGTCGATTACATCGACCGAGCTTCCCTAGTAGGAACCCACTAGTCATCATCACACAACTTGGGGAGTGTGTCGTAGAACATCCCTCCCATGAATCCGTGTTTTGGAGGATAAATGGTGGGTAATGCCTCCACCCCTCCTAATGAACAAGGGACTATGTTTACATCGTCATAGTGACTGCATTATGACTATTGTACTCAAGTTTTGTCATCAAATAGACAATTTGGGAAGCTGAGTTTCTTGGACCCCTACATGTGGCCACACATCATGATAATAAATCAATACTCATACAAAAAACTAATGGTTCACTTCCATACCATTTCTCTTTTGGAATTCATGCCACTGATGTAATTCCACTTCGTAGGATCTAGCTATCACTTAGCTCTTTTAAACCTGCAGGTTAATCTCCCAAAACGAGATCGCGTAATATCATGCCATCATTGACATGTATACATATTTCATTACTAATAAAAAATAATGAAATCATTTTTCTATGTACCATGCACCTGGTATGATCTAGGTGGATATCGGTGGCCACCCACCTTTTCCACTAGCTCAAAATAGTTTTTCGTTTTGGATTTCTAGTAGCTTTTGTATGGGTTTTTGGGTCCTAGACTTTCGAGGCCATTTTGAGGCCCTAAACGATTTTTTTGGGGCCCATAGTGGCCCAGATGATGACCATAGGGTCTCATATGGGCCCAATCCATTATTGTAGTCCTTGGCTAGATATTTCCAATGGTCTTGTGAACGCCCCAAACATAGATCATATGTAAAATCTATGACCCCGAGAAGTTGATTGCTCAACTAAACACCTTGGGGCCCACAAGACTTTGTGACAGTCCATATCCTAGGGTTATATTTTTGGATGTTTAGGGTTCTTTCTATCACTCTTATGATAAATAGGCCCTTTCAACATCTTTGTATTCAACTTGTCATGAATGAGTGTAGTTGCCACATCTATTCTCAGAGATAAGCTACCACCATTCTAGCTGCTTTATTTTACACTATGTTCTATTTCTGCCATTTAATAGAATTTGTGTTTACTGTATCACTGTGTTCCTTTCAATATATATGTGTATGTGGTTATATATCCATTATTTCATTTTGTTCTCACATAAATCTGGATCAGTGGTATCAGAGCAGTATGCTCTTTCGTTATTTCTCCGAGCATGTCCCCGACGAGGTTAGAATATAAACACATGGGTCTTGAACTAGTTTAGATTGAGAAAGACCGCCCCCAATGGACCAAACTTCCCCCCATGATCGAGGAAAAAGGGGATGATGGAGCAGGAGATACTATCAAGATGTTGCTCGAGGAAGCCCTTGCATGACATAGGAATGAGATGATGGATCATTTCATGCAAATCCTTCGAGAAATGTCGGTAGAGTCAAAGGGAACATCAAGTAGAAGCAGTCACTTTGGAGGAGCCACACCCTTAAAGGTACAAGTTAACTCTTATATTCCTTTATGTGAAAGGCAGATAAATGTTGATGCACTAGATAAATCATTGAGTCTGCTAGAGGACTATTTCCCTGTCCACAATTTTTCCAATATGGAAAAGATCGTCTTTGTGCTCCTTAAGGAGGTGCCCCATGTGAAAGATTGGTGGGACACTTATTGTGAGCAAAATGTTGTAGAAGGGACTGATATTTTTTGGGGCAAACACACATGAGAATCTTTTATGGAATCCCTCAAGAATCAATACTATCTCGTTGGTAGTTATGATGACTAATACACAAACGAGACCACTTTGTGGCAGGAGAGGGATCAAATAGTACCAGAGTACACTAACACCTTCCATACCTTGCGCACAAAGCTTAGTATTAAGGACTCCAAGCGACACCTGGTTCTAAAATATTGCAATGGCCTACATAGTTACATCCGAACCAAAATGGATTTCATCGTCATCTCATCATTAGGTGCCTCTTATCGATATGCTATCAAAATCGAGCAAAAATTTAAGTAGAAGAATAAGCATGAGTTTGGGTTTGTGAATCCACTGCAGAAGAAAGCCAAGGGAAAACCTATCCCGTAGAACAAAGGATAGAGTAAGGACAACCATCCCTAGGACAACCAGTCCAAATCATAACAAAAGAAGGGAAACAAGAAGACAAAGAAGGACATTGGGAAATGGTGCAAGTTCCATAAGAGCCCCTAGAACAACACTAATGAATGTCCATCAAAGAAATCATTGGTGGCTGATATCAAGACTTTAGATTCAGGTCTTGGTTCCGAATTTGATGTTGAATCCAAAGTCCCATTTACATACAGGGGAAAATGGATAATCGATGTAGAACCCAGTGTTACCATTACTACCACAAAGGTCTAGCTCAATGATCCAGAGGATCCGGAGGAAGGAGAACGCATTTTCCACTCATAGATATGGGTCAAGGGAACTGCACTACATTTCATTGTTAACAGTGGAATATTAAAGAACCTAATTTAGACAGAGGTCGTCAAACGATTGAAGTTTCCAATGACACCACACCCACAACCCTACAACATTAGGTTGCTCAGCATGGGATGATACATCCACGTCAGTAAATAATGTCACCTACCCTATGGTATCAAGCCATTCAAAGATGAGGTAATGTGTGATGTTTCCCCACTTGAAGTTTGTGATGTTCTTTTATCACAACCATATATGTGGAAACATCATGCTGTGTATGAATCTAGGCATCGTAATGTCATTGTTGCTTTGGGTAAGTAAATGTACAAGATACCAAAGACAATTCCCAACACTACAATGCCTCTCATTACAACTAATAAGTGGAGGAAGGTAATCTCCCAAACATGGAAACTTTTCCTCTTCATGATTCATTCTGAAGGTGAGCAAAAGATCACAACAATTCCCACTGCCTCTACATGGGATCCCTCTACATAGAAGAAACAAGTGGACAAGGTCATGGAAGCATATAGAGACATATTTACCACACATATCGGGGTGCTAGTACATTGTCAGGTCAAGCATTCCATTGATTTGATACCTCGGGTGCGTTTACCTAGTGGGATAGTATAGAGGTATTCCCTTGTGGAAAAAAATAAATCAGACGTCAGATTCAAGAATTAATCCAGAAAGGGCATATTCGACCCAACAACTCACTTTGTGGGAGTCCAATTGTGTTGATGCAGAAGAACATGGGACATGGAAATGCTATATTGATTACAAAGATCTAAAAAATATCATAGTCTAGAATTGGTATCCCCTTTCCCAGACTGATGACTTTCTTGACCACCTCAAGGGTGCCAAATATTTCATTAAGATTGATCTAAAGTCTGGCTATCATCAGGTTCCAATTAAGCAGATTAATGTCTAGAAGACTGCCTTCAAATCTCGGGAAGGCCTTTTCGAGTAGTTGGTCATGCCTTTCGGATTGACTAATTCTCCACAAACTTTCATGCGGATTATGGACGATATTCTTGATCCATTCACCAATTATTTTGCGTCGTATATCTAGATAATATCCTCATCTACAACAAAATGTGGATAGAACATTTGCAACATATCCACTGGGTCCTCAACACTCTCCGACATCACAAGTTATATTCTAATATAGATAAATGCTCATTTTTGCATGGAAAAGATTCTGTATATGGGATACATCGTGGAAGAACATGGTTTGCATGTGGACATGGCCAAGATCTAAGCCATTCACAACTAGTCGACCCTGAAAACTCTCACAGAGCTTCGTAGCTTCCTAGGCCTTGCTAGCTTCTATCACAGATTTGTGTTGGGATTATCTGATATTGCTTGGGACTAAATTAGTACTTACATTTGACACCCATCCTTACCATACCAGATATGCAACAACCCTTTGATATTGATACAGATGCTTCAGACTATGATGTTGGTGTAGTCCTCACTCAACATGGCCATCCGGTGTTGTATCACAATGACATGCTTTCAGATGCAATCTGAAAGTACGCCACCTATGAAAATAAAATGTATTCCATTGTCCAAGCTTGCTTCCAATGGAAGCATTACATCCTAGGAAATGAGATGGTCATTGACACTCATCACAAGTCCCTACATTTCATGCAGACAAAAGGAAAGTTACAGAATGACCGCAACCAAAAATGGTCCACATACTTACATAAATTCCACCTTAACATTAAATATAAAAAGGGAAACACCAATCGAGTCGTTGATTCCCTCAGTCAACCTCCAGTACCAACATTGACCACAATGCTCAACTCTTATTTCCATGAGACCTCCATGTGGCCTCAACTATATTACCGTGACCCCAAATTGGATCCCACCTATCAAACACTATGTGCATGCACACCAATAGCAGACTTTCATCTCCATGAAAGATTGCTATGCGACTTGGGTCATCTCTATGTTCCTTCAAGAGAGCGTGTGAAGCTGATTTGGGAAGCATTCGGGTGGCTGGGCATTAGGGCACTAAAATGACATTGACGGCATTGAAGAAGAATTTTTATTTCCCGAATCTCTGAAAATATATTGACAGATATATCAGATCATGCACTGCTTGTGCCATCGTGAAACCTGCCATTAATAAGCAGGGGTTGTATACTCCCAATGGGATGTGGGAATCCATCTCCATAGACTACATGTCAGGAATACCTTTAACCAAGCATGGTAATGATCATGTATGTGTGGTCGTGGATTGCTTATCTAAGATGGCCATTTTGTTAGCTTGTAAGAAGAGCATATATGTCGAAGCCATTGCTAAGCTCTTCTTCGAGTGTGTTTGGGTTCATTTCGAGCTTCCATAGACTATCATTTCAGATCAAGACAACAGGTTCCTAAGCACCTTTTGGTCTAAGCAATGGTCTTTGTTGAATACCAATATCACCAAATAGATTTCCTTCCACCCCTAGACCGATGGACAAACATTGGTAGTCAATTGGATGATTGTGCATATTTTGAGAATGTACAATTCTAAACATCCCCACACATGGGATGAGATCCTTCCATATGTTCAACATTGCTATAACATAGCTATTCATATCTTCACTGGACACAACCCTTTTCAAGTGTGCCTTGGGTTCCAACCATTGGCCCCACTTAATGTAGCTCTACCCATTATATCCACACAGGAGGAATCTTCCCATGCTCATATTGAGGCTAATAAGGCCACCATATTTGTTGAACGAATCCAGCACATCCGGAAATAGGTCCATGATATTTTGGAAAAAGGAAATTCCAAGTACAAGTAACGACATGACCAACACCTGATTTCACATAAGTTCCAAGTGGGTGAAAGGTTTGATTGCATTTGCAAAAAGAGAGGCTGATAGGACCCCATCGTAAGCTTCATCCACTTCAATATAGTTCATACACCATATGCCTTCGTATTAAACATTCCTCCATTTCTTGGCATGCACCCAATAATTAATGTGGAGCTCCTTCACCCATATTCTCTACCATTGTTGGACACATCATAGGTGGTAGAGAAACTGACAACTACAAAGATTAACCCTCACTGCATGGAACATGAAACCATTAATCAGATCATGGACACACAATTTAAGGGCACCCTCCAACTGAATTCCAACTCTATCGAGTTGTTAAAGTAGGGTAGCTACTCCACCAAGGAAAGTGGCTCACCACGATTCAAGTTCGACAGAAGTTTCCCCATTTGATGGGGCGCTCAACACAATGAATACCATTACTTCCTAAGGTGGGAGGAATGATTCAGGTGAATATTGGTGACCACTCACCTATTCCACTAGTTCAAAACAATTTTTCATTTTGGCAGTTTTCTAATAGTTTTCTACGGTTTTTTGGGTCTTGAAATTCGAGGGCCATTTTGAGGCCTTAAATAATGTTTTTTTGGCCCACAACGACCCAGACCACAACGTAGGCTCTTCTCTGAGCCCAACCCAATATTGTACTCCTCGGCTATATCTTTCCAATGGTTTTATGAGTGCACCAAATGGAGATGGTATGCAAAATCTATGACATCGGAGATTTGACTGCTCAACTAACCACCTTGGGGCCCGCAAACTTTGTCACGATTCATCTCCTAGGGTTAGGTTTTTGGATATTTAGGGTTTTGTCCGTCATGATTATGATAAATAGGCCCTTTTGGCCTCTTTGTATTCATCTTGTCATGAATGAGTGTACTTGTCACATCTCTTCTCAGAGATAAACCACCACCATTCTAGCTGCTTTATTTTACAGTCTATTCTATTTCCACCATTTAATAGAATTTGCGTTTATTGTATCAATGTGTTCCTTGTAATATACATGTGTATGTGGTTCTATATTTGTTCTTTCACTTCGTTCTCACATAAATATGGATCATGGTATCATATTCATTTATTGGACATATAACTTTTAAATTGGTATCCACGTACCCATCATCTTTTAAATTTGCATGCTAGAAATATAATTAAAGTATGACCATCATTCATAATATTAACATCACACACACACACATCTTCCACAAAATAGTAATTCCATAGGTCCACAGTGTCAGCATACTGACTGACTTCCACAATAACAAGAAAGTACAAATAGTTAATTAATAATTCAGATGGTAAATTCAAAATGAGGCATTACAATAGGGTTAGGGTTGTTTGTGTAATATTCAAAACTAATTTATGTTATACTTTAGAGAACATTCAATATGCTTATGACATGAAAAATATATCTTCTTTATTATTGATAGAAAATAACCCTAATCTTTGTGTAAACTTTCAAGGATGAAAATGTCTAGTTAGTAATATTAATCTTAATAGTAGGGTGATTGTTGTTGGTATCAGTGAGAAGGGGTTGTATAAACTAGTCGATATCAAAGTCAACACTTGTTTTCTATTAAAAAATCATGATGAGCTTAAAAGAATTTTAAACTTGGTACATGTTTATGTGAAGTGTTCAATGAAGGCACCCACATTGTCATTCATAGAGGAAATTATTTTCTACTAACTTTTCAGGAAAAATGTGGGTGCTTATTTTTTGAATGACAAGTGAGATCATTTTTCTAATTTTTAACATGGAAATTTTAGGTAGGGAAATAAACAAGTTAAAATATAATATTATAAGATTTGATAACGGAGATGAGTTTATTTCAATCTAGTTTAAGGAATTTTGCAAAATGGAAGGTATACATGGACAATATACCACTCCATGGAAAAAACGAGTCATGGAATAAGATTGTTAAGGTGCATGGTGAACAACCTAAATGTGACATATTGGTATTGGGTAGAAGCTATCAATAGAACATTTTACTTCTTTAAACAAAAATTCTTAGTAAAGTCATGTGGGATATATCACTCCCAAGAAATCATGGTTAGGTAGAAAACCTTCTTTAAGTGTTTTTCATATTTTTTATTATATTGTTTTTCCATACATTGTTAAAGAAAAAGGAAGCAACTAAGATGAAAAAAATCAAAATATATATGTTTTTTTTGCTACAATGACAAGTCTAAAGTATATAGATTGCTAGATGTCTCTAATAGAGTTGTTATAGAGTTGTTATTGTAACCAGCATAGATCCATCTTAAACCTGTATCTATCAAGCATCGAGAGGGATCCACTTTCTTGAGGTGTATTTATTTTTTAAAATTTAAACTCAAGAAATTTGATGTCTCTTGATTTATAGATCCGGGTTTAAGTTTTAAGTTTTTATTTTATAAACGAACATCTATTTTTTAATTACTATTCCTAATATTTTATTTTAGCCCATATGATTTTTTTAATTATTTTTTAATTAAAAAATTACTTTTTACGTTTTATTAGATAACGCTACATGTAACGGTACATACTCATTAGAACATCTCCCCCATACTGGGCTGTAGAGCACCTCGTTTCACTCGGTGCAGTGAGAAAATACCATTTTTCTTAGATAATGATAAGTTTATGGATAGTAGTGTATAGGTAATTGTTGTTGATTCTAGAGCAAGTTCAAGTGTTGAAATCAAATATGACTCAAAGCTAAAAACATATAAGGATTCAAATTCTAGGGTGCATTTAACGAAGAAGTAAGCAATTCTCAATTTTCATAGTAAGATTTAGAAGACCAACCAAAGAGATCAAAGTGGTACTATACCATGATGAAGGGTGTGCATGGAGATGAGCTACTAAAGGAAATTAGGAAAGCGAGTTTCTTGAGGTGATGAGAAGGTAAATTTTTATCTAACTTATATTGTTTCAGATATATTTGAGCCTAGCATATTTAAAGAAGCCAATGGAAATATGAATCACAAGCTACCATGAATGTGGAATACCATGTGTCAATGATAAACAAGACTTGGGTGCATTCAACATTGTTGGAATATGATGTGTCAATGATAAACCAGACTTTGGTGCATTCAACATTGTTTCGGGAGAAAAAAATCATTGAGTTGTAAATGGCTTTATAATGTTCAATGTAGATGATATCATTCTTTGAATAACTACAATGTCCATCTTGTTGCCAATGATATGTTCATGAGGAAGCGAAGAAACTTTACAACCCAACCTCTAAAAACCTTTTTACCACATTCAAAGAATAGTAAACCAAGATGGGGATGGCTTGAAACACATTGTGTTGAGGATGGCTTGATACACATTGTGATCTGTATTATTATCAGTCGATATCAAATCTGATTGACATTAGGTAATGACACGATGGCTTGTTGCTATCTGCAGCTGCCCCTGGTATGTGAACAGTAGAAAGTATTATGTTCCCTGACGGAAGTGCCCACAGGAAGCTAATGCCAGGGGATGGTCAAAGATCGATAATTGATCCGATCAATGTCATGCCCAGCTTGGCTGAGCTGTTTCAACACAGTCTTTTCAACTATATAAAAAAGAATATCACTTACACCGAGGACTGAACAAAGGAAGCGTATAATGATAAAATTTGAGCACAAAGGGGTTAATCATTAAGTAAACTTTGGTGAAATTTTAAAAAAGGGACATAATGATAAAATCTGTTTCAATAGACAATTCATTATGTCAATCATTGGGAATTTAATGATAAAATCTCTTAGATAGAGAATTCAAGAGAATTCAATGTGTCAATATTTTGGAATTGAAAACGAAACACAATAAAATTTCATAAGATTGATATAATGATATAAAATGTGTTGAAGAGACAATGGCAAGGAAGAATGATTTATCATGTGGAAGAATTATATTAATTAGGTTTAAACAAAATAAAAGAATTATATTAAGTATTTTTAATAAAAAATAAAAATAAAAATATTTTTTGTTTTCAATAATTAAATAAAAATGTTAATTTATGTTAGTTCACTCTTTGAAGGTGTGTGTCTTGTCAACAAGGTGACTTTAAAGGTGACTTAGCTGGAAGGTGATACGTAAATATTTTGACATCTTAAATGCTTCTAGATTTTGGTTTCTCAAACCACAAACCACTCCCATTAAAAAATAATTAATACTCATAAGATACTTTATAAATTATATAACATATTCTGAGATGTAACATAATTTTATAATCAAATTTTATTTCAAAATTAAATATTCTTTTTAATTATGTTTTTAATATATTAATATAAATAATATTACATGTATAATAAATTATTAACATATTATAAAATTATAAAATGTTATTCACATTTGTTAATATTAAAATTAAATTTACAAGATGAAAATCCTTGAAATTGTTTTACATCATCTAATAATTGTGAAAATCATGTTTATTTTTTATCTATATAAAAAAAATCTATTAAATCCACTTAAATTTTCATTTCAAAATTAACTAAATAAATATATTAATAAGATTTATTTTTTATTCATATTAAAAAAATAAAAATAATTAAATATCTAATAAAAAATTTATTTAAAAAATAACTAAATAAATATATTTGAAAAAAACATATTCATATATGATTGGTCAAAATTAAAATTCATTAAAATATTAAAATGGTTACATGGAATCATTACAAGGAAAATTGTTCTAGTATAAGTTTTTGGATAGGTTTAAACCTTTGCAATTGGTAATGGAGGTTTTAATAGAATTTTACTATAACTAATTTTTTTTGGGAGAGCCAAATAAATATCGCATGCAGAGGTGCACTATTATTATATACACATCTAGCCTCAAAATATACATACTATGCATCGATTTTGATGTGCCCAAGGGCTTTGAAAATAAATATTAAACACTTGTGTGTATTATATAAATCTTGAAGCCCTTCGATGTGTATGATAAGGATGAAGGAGCCTTATCCAAGAAAGCCATGAATAAACCAACAAATAGCTAGAATATTGGAGAGAAAGCAACTTAACTAATTTCCTTGAAGAATGTGCTCTCGAGAGAGAGCATGTCCATGAGTGTGTCTTCCTCGAAGGGTGAGTAGTTGTTGGCAAGATGTCCATCTTATGACATGCACCCATGTTCCTTATTAGTTTCCTTCATTCTAACTCAAAAGTGTCCCCACTTTTCTCTTGAAGTAGGGAAGGTTGTAACATGTGCATGATAAGAGAGAAAACACGTGGAAAGCAATCTAAAATCCTAGATCTAAAATAAGTATAGGAGAATGGAGAAAGAACTTATGTTGGGAAGACAAATCTAGGAGTTTTTGTTGTGAACCATTGGTTTGACGACAAAGAACATGTGAGAAGGGTTTGTAATTGTTTCCTCCCAATTTAGGAATGGCACTAGGAATGTGGGAAAATGTTGTGTAAATATCCTGAACTATTATTATTGGGTCTATTATGTAGTTGGAATTGTCACTATGGAAGAGATGTTGTAGATCTGAATGTATGAAAAAGACCATGCATAATGATAGGTATCGTGAGACTACACAAAAATATGAGGTGAAGGCATTGTTGATCAGTGATGACAATTGATCTTTCTGTTGCGAGATGATGGAATGCTTGTTGTGTTGTGTTCCTTATCATAGATTAGATAAGGAGTTGCACTATGAATATTGGTTGAAGACTATGTTGTAGTTGTCAAAGTTGTTGGAACTACTGCTAGAATGTGTCGATGTTCCATGGCTATTGAGAGTAGTAGGGGTAGAGAGACATTGGTATATTGATAGTAATGGGATGCAGATGTGAAGTGCAATGATTTTTTCTTTGTTATTTAAAGTTTATAAAAATGATTCTAATGACAGTGAAAAATTAATTATTTGGAAACATGTATAAAGGTATGTTTATATTTATCACTCATTTTTGCATGTGTGCTTTTTGTATATTATCATTGTCAAATGAATCTCGACTTCATGCTTTGTTAGTCATAAAATTTTACTTTATTATGCATTAAATAGATTATATTATGTATCATGCATAGCTCCACTTTGTATGTCCTATCTAGTTATAAGTTTTATTTGGGTTTTGCGAAATGAACTTGAGTCCAAAAAACAAAAGTGTGAAATAATTAAGTAAACATTTCAAAGGAAAAAAATGTCCATAATAAACAAAAGTTTAGTTGATTTCTATGAACAATGATGAAGTTCTTTAACGCAATGGCCATAGGTTCTACTCATAACTCACTCAAGACTTGTTTCTTTAACCAATAGAAAATAAACAATAAAAGTGAGACTTGCTATTATGCAACTCTTCTTGTTAAAGTAGTTGTTGATTCATATAAAATGTCTAAATTAATTTTGAAAAATAAAATAAAATTATTTAATTAAAAAAAAATGTAAAATTTTAGATTATTTAAAAATTTGTATTATATAGGATATACAACTTTTATTTATTTAAAAAAATAATATCTAATAAATTATGGTATATTTAAAATTTTTAAAGGGTCTTAGAAGGATTTTTTTTTTCAATCGAAAAAAGACAACTTTTATTAGTAAAAAAGTTGTATCCAGAGATACTAGACAGTAAGAGCTTGAATGTACATTACAGCTTAAAACCATGGTGCCATTTTCAGTAGTCAATCACGGTCCACAAACTGACAGTTACAAAAAACTAGTCATAATCCAGGCAGAACGACTCCGAGGGAGAGCCATCGCAGAATTTCAGACCATGGATAGCACCATCCATCATTCCCAATGCCAACTTAGAAAGCCTATCAGCCTCCCCATTATAATCACAATAAATATGATGGAAAGAGATATCAGTGAATGTCTCCTTAAGGGAACGCACTCGATTCATCCACTCGGTCAGAGTTAGTGATGACAGGGCATGCTCACCCTTAACCCAATTGAGAATAACCTGGGAGTCACTGAAAACAGTCATCCTAGATAAACCCAATAAATGCGCAAAGTAGAGCAGACCCCAGAGTGCTAATAATTCAGAACGGGTATTGGTGCCTCTGCCAGATCTCAGTCGAAGGTGATAGAATATGGAAGGACGGAGTTTTAAAATGCATCCTGCACCACAAAGCCCATCCTAGGCTGCCCCATCGAAATATCCAATGGGAAAGTCAAACTCTCCTTCCACATGCTGAGTGATCCTTCTCACTACTCTTTTAATTGGTGGCTGGTAAGATTTGTAATACCCAACAATTCGAGCTGTTAAGATGGAGCATGGTATAAGATTCTCCCTAAAAATATGAGCATTTTGAACTTTCCAAAGTTCCCACCAGGTAATACATAAGAGTGTAGGATCATAAGAATGTGCACCAATCCATTGCCAAAAGTACTGCACTGGAGGGAGACCCGTCCAGGCAGAATGGAAGCCCAACGACACTTGAAGTTCTGACCAAAGCTCACGTAAGAAAGGGCAATGACCAAATAAGTGATCGACATGCTCTTCGGCTTTCCAGCACATGACACATATCCCTAGCCCTTGAAAGCCCCGTTTACAGATATTCCTCCAAGTGAGGACTTTGTTATTCAATACTAACCAAACAAAACAGAGGATTTTAGGGGGACAATTCAGCTTCCAGAACCTAGAAAAACACTGATCACGAGCCACACCGTATTCTTCCTCCATCAAATATGTATAAGCCAGCTGAGTCGTTAAAATACCATCCAAAGAGTTCAACCCCACATGCATTCTACAATGCACCTTGCTTCTTTCGATGTATATTGTGGATGCACATTACTTCACCCACAATGCAATTACTCAACCACATATCATTATGATTTGCAACATCTAATGGTCTAATGAAGAGATAGGAGATCACTTCTTGTATGTCGCTAGAGCCAATGCAAATAGTACAACATTTAGATTGCATGTTACAGTTCCCCAATCACTGACTAAGCCTAGTGTGGGCTAGGTATCCAAGCCCCCAGGGCCTGTAACAAGCTCTAGGAGGCTAACTAAACCTCCCAAGGCTTGTAATAGGCACGAGTGGTTGGGTATTCAAGCTCCCAAGGGCTATCGAGGGACTATAACAGGCCCTGGAGGCTTAAAGCCTCCAAAGGCTATTGGTAACAACTGGCTGAGTGCTATTGGTAACAATTGGCTGTCAATGACCATTGTCTCTCGACTATGATAGACTGGAAACCCACTTCACCACGAAACCCCCTAGCCTCAAGCATGCCTCAAGACGCGATTTCCCTGCGTACTGGTAAGCTCGAGCCTTGCCTCAACCTGATTTCTCATCCGACCGTGATCCCACCATCTCCATTTGGCGGATATTTGTCAGCCCTCCCATATAAGAAAGACCCCAAAGTATTTTTGTATTGTTACATTAAATAAAAAAACCCTTTGCCCCTTAATATATAAGCAATATAATTTTTAGGTTTTCATGAATATTTAATACCGCAATATGAATGAACATGGTATTATATTGCCTTCTAGTGAAGCCCCCATGGTTACATTCATAGCGTGTCGATCCTAGATGTTTGAATGCTACCTTTGTATCGAACCACTACTTTGGTAGATGGATAAAGAAAACTTTCCAAACAATAGTTTCAACCAAAATAGTTTGATAAGTCCATGTTGAGTATGTTGGCATAATGTTCAACGCTCTCATGAGTTTTGTGACATGGTCTAATAGCCTCTCGGCGGATCCTTAATTGGGATGGTAGTGGATTTCCATCAGGTGGTCCTTTTGGATCTAACAACCATCTCAACTCCCAACAAGTGGCTTTAGAGTGGGGTTGTGGGTTCAAAACTCACTTGGGTTACACTGAGGGGGAGATTGTTGGCATAATGTACAACACACCCTGTGAGTTTCGTGACATGGTCTAACATCCTCTCAGTAGATCCTTAACTGGGATGATAACGTATTTCCAATAGGTGTTCCTTTTGGATCTAACGACTAGCTCAACTCACAACAGAGTTATAGTATTCTAGATTTCACTGCCAATGGTATAGTTGTTAAATTTGTGTGTTAAAAATGGTTAGTACACATCGTTAACTATTTACTAAATTTGAACATTTCAACTAGAAAGAATTATAGCTTGTGTAGTCATAAGATACTCAATGTTAGTGAAATCAAATTGTCTTAGACAAATAAAATAGGCCAATAAATGAGCCATAAGACTATGAAAAAGGACATAAAGAGGCTTGAATGCTTCTATGGTTGTCAATTTCATATCACATTAGTTCCAAAAGTAAGAAATTCCAGTGTAGTGTTAATGTTGTGCAAAAATATAAAAAACAAGTGTTAGGTATTAGAAGCTACGCAATTGTTGTTTCTAAAATTTTTTTGGCTTTTCAATAAGTTACAAGAAGGAGGGTCAATCTATGAATACATATTGCAACCAAAGGATCTTAGCGATTGATTGTCTTCTTCTTATTAGAGGATTCTAGATTCACTACGTTTATATTATTAGGTCAACATTTAGGATCTGTGATACACAATCCATCATCATGACAAGGAGAGATATAGTGATCAAGAGTAGAGAAATAGGAAGAATGATTCTTCCTATTTCTCTGCTCTTGATCTCTATATCTCTCCTTGTACCGATAATGGATTGTGTATCGCGGATCTGAAACATTGAACTAATAATCTCAAACATAGTGAACTTGGAATCCTCTAATAAAAATACTACACACTATGAAAGCATGCAACATAATATGATTATCTTCTATTAAGATGTCAATGGATGTTGAAGCTATGGTTTCTTTGGTGATGCATAACTTGCCGTACCATCCTTTGATTCATTTATTGAATTCTTGCATTTGTTTGTGAAGGCCTAGGAACTTAAGTTTGATAAGTTATAAACATGTACTAGAGAAGGAGTGGAAGAAAGACCAGACAAAAGAATCAACTTCATGCACTATAGCGAGTGCAATTAATGCATGGTTCAAAGGTAAACACAATTAGAGAAATGATAGTAGTTAATTAAAGATGTCAAAATGGAGATTGTTTTACTCTAGCAAGAGACGATACTTCATGAAATATTGTCGGAAGAGATATAATGACTTGGAAAGTAGTCAACATAAATCAAGGCATGTAAATGTAGCTAAGGAGATGAAGAAGGGGAAATTATTATTTTTCATTTCTAGCATCATAGTTGACCAATTGACTGCATCTACAACCTTGTTTTAGACATAGCGGCATGTTGACACTACAACTATCATAAATATTCATACATAAATTTCATTCAAGATAAGAGTAGTAATGAATTTGATTCTTTGGATGATGGTTCGACTCACTATGTTATAGAAGGTGGGTGTAGTGACCTCCCCGGGACCTTTAAATCATAATAATACAAATCTAATAGTTTGACATATTTTCAGTTTTCATTTCTACTAAGTTGATTTCTGTGTCTTTCAATAATTTTTTTTGTGCAGGTATAATCCAAACATTATTAACATTTATGTTACAATGTGCAAGTAGTAATCAAACAAATAATAGGTATAAATCAAATAAGTATACACTCTAACTGTAGGTAGAAATTAATTAATTAAATATTCCATAGAATATAACATGTATAGAACAATTATAAGTTTGATTGAAATAACTAATCAAAATACCTATAGAATAGTAGTTTGTCCTTGCAAGATCTAATTTGTTCGTGCAAGCTTCTTCCACTGAAAAATCAACTTCCCAAATAGATTTACCACCCTTCCAGTTAGGAACAACCTCCTCAACTCCCTAGCTCCAATAAACTATGTTTGTTGGACCCCTGTACCCAACAGGAGTACAACAATCTGCCCAACTAGCCGTAATTTCCCCAAATCAATGAAAAATAGGCCTCCTCTATTGAATTTCCAAAATATCTACCTCCCCAAATCATGTCCATCTCCCCTCCTATATCCTTTCTCCACCACCTCTCCTTACCCCCTCTTTACTACCCCTATCTCTTAATTAATGTAACAAATCCCTTGACATATTCATTCAAACTTCAACTGGGTCATATTTCTTCCCAAAAACAATAAAATATATGTTTTTTTTAATTTATTAACATGGACCGTACAGGTTACATGAAATTGAATTATCATAATCAATACGAATCTATCACTTATCTTGTCATTTATTGTTTGGACCTAACTTAACATACATTTTGACTGACACGTCACTTTATTATTAACAATATAACTCGACGTAAACTTTGACATAACAATTATTATTAAATAATGTTAGAAAAACAGGATCGTAGAGCAATACCAATAAACAAGATGCAAATATAAATTACGCAAACACATTAGAAGAGAGACACCAATATAATGTGTTTCACCCAAGATGGGCTATGTCCACATAGAAATTTCCAGTCCTTATTATTATACCATCCAGCAAATGAAGGGATACAACCTGTAGCACAACTTCCTCTTCACTCTCTCTCAGTCTCTCTTACATGATCTCATAGATCTTTACAATGCTACAATACCTTACACAAACGTGTTAAAATGTCTTCCTTTTAAAGGGGAAATACCATGGGAAAATACCATGGGATACCCAAAACCATGGGCCCGTTGCATGTGTCGGGATCATAACCAAAACTGGGGTACAAACACGGCTGAAACAACATCATCTATGAGACTGGAAGATCAATCTCCATAACCAACAATCTCCCACTTGGAGACTGATCACAACAACTCCACCGTTGTTGTACTTGCTAGACTATGCTCTGAACCTTGGACTTGGAAAATTTCTCATCTTCACCTTCATGCTAGAAGGCCAACTGAAACTGAGCAGGAACTCAGTTTCTCTCTGGTCACTACCTTTGTCAACATGTCTGCAGGATTCTTGCTAGTATGTATCTTCTCCAACTTCAATAGTTCATCTTCTAGAACAGAGCGTATGAAATGGTGCTTGAGTTGTATATGTTTAATCCTAGAATGGAAGGCTGAGTTCTTTGCAAGATGAATGGAAGCCTGGCTGTCACTATACAACATGCTATCCTTATGCTTCTTACCCAATTCCTCCATAAACCTCTGCAACCAAATCATCTCTGTTAATTTTTCGATAATTGCATTCAAACATTATCTAGGATCATACTAAGAGAATAACAAGCACAACATAAGAATCATAAGAGACAATGGAAACAAAGCATTTCACCGGGAAAACCAAGAAGGTGAAAAACCCCGCAACTTCCTCAGAGATAGCATAAGCCGCAATACGAAGATTACAAAGATCAACCCCAAAAGATAGATGACTCCAGCAACTACTCCTCCTCCACTTGTGCGCACTCCTATCTCAACTAATGCGAGTTGGATGAGTGAGTGAATGAATAGAATAAGACACACTCACTCTCTATTTATACACAACTTAACCTTCCTTTAACTCTAGCTGGGCCGATCTCCTAAGGAAGTCTAACAACCCACTCACATAATATAATCATGGTTGACCCCACACTAGTGATCTAATAACCCATCAAATCTAAGTTGTGACACTTGCAACACTTGCGACACTTACAAATACAAATGACGACACTTCTCATTGGAGGAATAATACATCTCCATCATGAATATAATAAAGTACAAGTGTAATACATAGAAGAATATCTTTCGAAGTTACAAATACATCAACACTCCCTCTTAACTAGGAAGGTATTCTCTAGACACAGGTCATTAATACATATCGCGACAAGTCTTCAATTCTAGACCTGGATCATCATCACTGGATCACAGAGCATCATATTCACTGATGCTGTACTCGTCATCTTGATAACTGGGCTATCTCTCAATTCTTCTTGTCATAGGAAGTTCTACAGAGCCAACCTTTTTCCATGTTGGTTGTAGGACTAGCCTCCTGTAGGTCTTCATCATCTCTGCGAGCGGCCATCCGGTGGAATCTCAGGTTTGATTATGTGTGTCAACAAAACCTCGAAAGAGTATCCCAGGATCCTTTATGTGCCTAAGCATGATCGATAAGATCTCCCAGGGAGATATTACATGTGACCACCACAAAACCTCGAAAGAGCATCCTGGGACTGATTACGAGCACACAGCTCAACCTATCGGATCTCCCAGGGTGCTATTACATGTGGTCATGGAAAAACCTCGAAAGAGCATCCCAGGAATGATTACGAGCACACAACTCAACCTATCAGATCTCCCAGGGTGCTATTACATGCCATAGGACAAAACCTAGCAAGATCATTTGCCAGATCTCTGAGGGAGCTATTATATGCCATAGGAAAAACCTAGCAAGAGTATCTGCAAATCTCCCAAGGCGCTATTATATGTCCTCCCAAGCAAAACCTCAAAAGAGCATTTTCCAGATCTCCCAGGGAGGTATTATATGCCATAGGAAAAACCTAACAAGAGTATCTACAAATCTCCCAGGGAGCTATAATATGCTTATCTGCACAACCTATCCACGACCAAGCTGTAGCAAAACCTCGCAAGAGTATCCTAGGACAGACTATAGGATCTCCCAGAGATCTATTACATGCTACCTCCACAATCTGTATGTAGCCAACCTGTAGGAAAACCTTGCAAGAGCATCCGAGCTTAGACTATCGGATCTCCCAGGGAGCTATAATTACATGCTACATGCACAATATGTCCATGGCCACGGAGTATCATCCTCATCCTCATGATCACACTGATCATCATCACAAAATCATCCTGATGCACATCATCATTGCATGATCATCCTGATCATCGTCACAACATCATCCTGATGCATATCATCTAGAGCCTCTTCCTGATGCTCATCACACATGATCATCCTGATCATCATACATAGAAACAACCTGAGCATCGTCGTGATGCTCATAACACAATGCTTACATCCACAGCCATGGGAAGGATCCTCCTACCACCATGCTTGGAATGGATCCTACAAATGTGTCCCATCACTTCTTCCTCGAAGTATCTTCTATCTGAAGAACACCAAGCCTCTCTCTGAAGTACTCAAACTTCACTCTGGCTAGTGGTTTGGTCAACACATCTGCAATCTGCGCATCAATCGCAACATACAGGAGCTTCACTGCTCCTCTCTGCACCATATCCCTGATATAGTGATATTTGATCTCATTGTGCTTTGACCTATCATGGAACACCTGGTTCTCAGACAACTTCACACAACTCTGGTTGTCAAAAAAGATAGAGGTAGCATCCAATGGGAGATCAAATAACTCAGACAATAGATTCCTCAGCCATACTACCTCAAAACTAGCCGAACAAGCTATGACATACTCTGCTTTGGCTATACTCAGTGCTATGTAGGATTGCTTCCTGCTAAACCAAGAGATCACACCTGATCCCATATTGAAGCAGCACCCTGAAGTGCTCTTCCTATTTGCAGCACTCCCTGCCCAATCTGAATCAACATAACCCTCCAGGATAAACTTTTGATTCGCCTCATACTTGAGCCCATAATCAATTGTACCCTTCAGGTACCTCAGAATATGCTTTACAGCAATCAGGTGAACATGTCTAGGATCTGTTAGAAACTGGATCAAGGTGTTCACCGCAAAGAAAATATATGGTCTCATGTTCATCAGATACATCAAGGACACAATCATCTGACGATACACCGTGACATCAACCGTCTCTAATGAAGCATCACTCAATAGCTTCAGGTTCGATGCCATAGGTGTGGCCATGGCCTTGCAGTCCATCATCCCGAATTGCTTCAGGATCTCTACTGCATACTTCCCTTGTCTAAGGAAGATTCCATCTGCACTTTGCCACACCTCCATCCCTACAAAGTAATGCATCATGCCCAAGTCCTTCATCTCAAACTCGGCAGCAAGCTTCCTCTTCATGTCGATAATCAATCTATCCTCACCTGTCACAAACAGGTCATCCACATACAATAGGAGTATCACTGGATTTCCTTCCTCAACCTTGTGGTAAAGGTTGGAATCCGATTTACTCTTGGTAAATCCCAAAGTAGACAGTAAGTTGTCTATCTTGTCGTACCATGTTCTAGGAGCTTGCTTCAAGCCATACAATGCTTTCTTCAATCTGCACACATATGACTCCCTGTCATGTTTCTCAAAAACGAGTGGCTACTCCACATACACTTCCTCTTTGACTACACCATTCAAGAAAGTTGTCTTGACATTCATCTGGTGTATATTCCATTTCATCACTACAGCCAGAGCAAGTACTGTTCTGATGGAAGTGTATCTAGATACAGGATCAAAAGTCTCTTCATAATCTATCCCTTCTTTTTGGGAGAAGCCATGAGCAACAAATCTTGCCTTGTATTTCTCTATGCTACCATCTGCAGCATGCTTGATCTTTTAGATCCACTTGGAAGTCACAACAGACTTCCCATCTGGTCTTGGGACCACATCATTCTTCATGATTGACTGGTATTCCTTGATCATGGCATTCTTCCATTACTGCATCCCAGATCCTAGAACTTCAGATTCTTTAATATCTTCAATAGATAGTTTTCTTTGAATTTCGTTGCTGGAAAAAATGTTGTAGTCCTTCTTTTGTAGGTGATTGTACATGATCTTTCCTATAAGTCAAATTCAATTGCATGATTAGAAACTTCTCATAGTTTACAGAACAAAGTCTTACACATAAAGGCATATGTCATACAGTCATGCAATTATCTTATCCAATGCTTCAATACAACATTTATCCATATCCCATAACTTTCTAGATGCCTTCTATCTCTACCATAACATTGTTAAGAGTTTGCACTACTCCCAACATGTTGGCAAAGAGGTTTCATTCTAGATAAGTAGCAATGGAATGTTATACAGTACCATAGGCCACTTGCCCATCACATGCATATTAGTAGTATATTGCTCATTAATGCAATTATTCTAATATGCATAATACACAACCTAAGTCTAGGAACATAAGTATATACACCATTGAACAATATTATTTAAACAATCAAATATACAAGAAATGACAAATTCAAATACTTATCTTTGTTTGGTTGTTGGGTGGACTCCCTCTCAATCTTTGCTTCCTTTCTGCAGCTCCATTCTGTTGTGGATTGTAAGGAGTGGTAAAATCCCTTTTAATCTTTGAATCATTGCATAACTTCTTGAAGTCTTCTGAGGTGAATTCTCCACCATTGTCGGATCTAAAAGTCTCGATCTTCTTTTTAGTGTTGTTTTCTATCAAGGTTTTGAATTCCTTGAATTTGCTGAATACTTCATCTTTGTTGTTCAAGAAACAAATCCAAGTCTTCCTAGAGAAATCATTAATGAAAGAAACATAATATACATACCCACTCATAGAACTGGATGACATTGGACTGCATACATCAAAGTGGATAGTTTCCAAGATTCCTTATGCCTTGCTTTTATTGCTTGGAAATGCCTTCTTTGTGTTCTTTCCTTTTGCACATTCTTTGCAAACACCTTCATGCTTTGACTGGATTTCAGGAAGACCTTCTATTGCTTTGCTTGCAATTGGTAGTGCTCTATAGTGCACATGAGCAAGCCTTCTATGCCAAAGTTCACTTGGATCCATGGATTCATGCACCATGGCATTTTCAAGTTGTCCCTTCAATTTGTACAATCCTCCCTCTTGCTCTCCAATCACCACTGCATCATCTATGGTCTTACCTTTAGGCCACATAAGTACTTGTCCATCCACAAATCCAACTCTCATCCCTTTTTCATCCAAAGATGATATGGAGAGAGGAATCTTCTTGAGACCAGGTACATATAGAACATCTTGCACTTTCAAAGACTTCCTAGAGTCTAAATTGTAGGAGGCTTCTCCACTTCCTTTTATCGGGATAGTCATCCCCAAGTTTCACCTTATGAGGTGAATCATCTTCAGATAGATCTATAAGAGATTCTTTGAATCCCGTCATATGTTTAGAAGCCCCACTATCAATAAGCCAATCATTACATCCATGTGTAACAGTACCTATGAGAGAAGAGATTAGAACATATTCATCGTCATTTGAAGAATCTTCACCTTCTTCTCTAGCCTTCTTCCTAGGAGGTCATCATCCTTATCAATATGAGCATGATATCTCTTTTTGTTGTTGTTGTTCTTATTATTGTTGAATTCTCCTTTGTTCTTCGGATAATATCGGGCAAAGTGTCCCTTCTTATTACATGTGAAACATCTACCATGAGAGGTGTCTTTCTCAAAGTTACCCCTTTGATGATGGTGAGAATATTTCTTGGTATTAGGATTCTCCTTCTTGAACTTACTTCTTCTGGTATGAGCAGTGAGAGCTTGGTCTTCACTTCCCATCTTTTCTTCTCGGGCCACAATTCTAGCTTCTTCTTGTGAACATTACTCCCAAAGTCTACTGAAGGAGATCAAATTCTTTCTTGCACAAATTCCTTGGATGAAGGAGTCCCATGACCTAGGTAGGCCATTCAGAGTGGTCATGACAATTTCTCCATTCTCCACTACTTCATCCACAGCTTCAAGTTGTTTTTTGATTTGATAGACCTTAGTGAGGTAGGATTGGATGGGATCTCCATTATGGAACTTTACCCCTTTCAATTGATTCCACAGAGTCATCTTCCGATTTATATTCTTTCCTTCAAACAACTTGGTCAAATAGTCAAACATCTCCCTAGGTGTCTTTAGGGAAGACACATGGGGAATGAGATGGTCTTTTATAGAATAAAAAATGATTCTCTTGGCTTTGACCAAGTCCTTCTTGTGTAAGGCCTTAGCCTCATCTCCCTATGGAATTGGAACTTCTTCCTTTATGTAGATGTCCAATTCATTCTCTTCTAGGATTAACCCAATCCTATACTTCCATACTCCGAAGTTATCAACTCCTTCAATCTTATCCTCAAGCTTGGTCTGGTGAGACATCTTAAAGAGTACTTCAAATGGAAATATATTTTTTAGGTCTTACCACTTGATTTGCTGAAAATTGGATCTGGAACTGGATTAGGGTTTGTCAGAGAAACCCTAAAAATTCAAACTTTGAATTCCAAACTTCTGAATGGATGGAAAGATGCACCTTATCGATCTGATCAAGATGGTATACTTCAAATATGAAATATGCAAAATTTGACCCCTCAAAATTGCCTTTGGAACTTCGGGATTTCCTGGACAGGATCTCAAACTAGGGTTTGATATTTCCTGGGGTTCTACCCAGCCAAAAGGTTCGATCTTGTGCTCTCTGAACTTCAATTTTTCCGAGGAGCTTCTAGTCGTGGTTACATATTCCAAAAATTTCCACTTTTGCAGAAACCCTAATTTTCCACCCTTCCGATCAAAATCCCGAACTAGGGTTTGATCAAGCCCGGCCTTCTGCCCAACCAAAAAGTTTGATCTTGGTCTCTAAACTTCGATTTTCTTGAGGGGCATCCATCCATGGTCTCAGATTAAAAAAATTCCAACTTTCTCTGAAACGCTATTCCCCGTAGCAGTGACAGGCCAAAAACTGAAAGTGCTCAGAATTGAATTCTTTCTCGACAGAAGGATGCGCCCTTCCAAGGAGAGTCAGCCTAGCCTCTTGCCTTTGATAATATAAGGAGAGAAACCCAAAAATTAAGAATCCCTAGCTTCCGCAGCTGCACAGTGTCTTCTTCTTAGCACGGCTCTGATACCATGTTAATTTTTCGATAATTGCATTCAAACATTATCTAGGATCATACTAAGAGAACAACACGCACAACATAAGAATCATAAGAGACAATGGACACATTCATTTCACCTGGGAAAACCAAGAAGGTGAAAAAACCGGCAACTTCCTCAGAGATAGCATAAGCCCCAATACAAAGATCACAAAAATCAATCCCAAAAGATAGATGACTCCAACATCTACTCCTCCTCCACTTGTGCGCACTCCTCTCTCAACTAATGCGAGTTGGATGAGTGAGTGAATGAATAGAATGAGACACAATCACTCTCTATTTATACACAACATAACCTTCCTTTAACTCTAGCTGGGCCGACCTCCTAAGGAAGTCTAATAACCCACTAACATAATATAATCACGGCCGACCCCACACTAGTGGTCTAATAACCCATCAAATATAAGTTGTGACACTTGCAACACTTGCGACACTTACAAATACAAATGACGACACTTCTGATTGGAGGAATAATACATCTCCATCATGAATATAATAAAGTACAAGTGTAATACATAGAAGAATATCTTCCGAGGTTACAAATATATCAACAATCTCTTTATTAGCCTTTGTAAAAACAACATACTCTATTTCCGTTGTTGAAAGTGCAAAAACATTTTACACTTTCGAAATCCAACTTACTATTGTTCCACCTACAGTAAACACATACCCTGTGGTGCTCCTCTTGTTATCCTTATCACCTGCCATATCTGCATCAACATATCCTTATAGAACAGTGTCTGAACCTCCAAAACATAATGCACATGAGTGGTAGTACCTCTCATATATCTGAGAATCCACTATACTTCCTTCCAATGTTCTTTACCTAGATTGTTCATATATCTGCTCACAACTCCCACTGCATGTGCAATATCTGGTCTTGTGCACACCATGGCATACATCAAGCTGCCAACTCCTGATGAATAGGGACTCTTGGACATGTAATCTATCTCTTCCTATGTCTTGGGACACATTTCCTTACTTAGTTTGAAATGGCTGGCCAAAGGTGTACTAACTGGTTTTGCATTCTGTATTCTGAACCTCTCCAACACCTTTTGTATGTATCACCTTTAGACAATGTCAATTTGTGATTTTTTCTGTCTCTTGTTATTCTCATACCAACGATTTTCTTTGCAGCGCCCAAATCCTTCATCACAAATGAATTAGCTAACTTCCTTTTGAGCACATTTATATCCTGCATGTTAGACCCTGCAACAAGCATGTGATCCACATACAATAACAAGATAATATATCTTCCATGATCTAGCCTCTTGAAATAAACACAGTGGTCATAATAACATCTACTATAATCTTGTTTTGTCATAAGCCTGTCAAATTTTAATACCACTGCCTTGGAGCTTGCTTCAAGCCATACTAGCTCTTTTTCAACTTGCATACCAAATTCTCCTTCCCTCTGACCTCATATCTTTGTGGCTGCTGCATATATATCTCTTCCTCCAAATCCCCATGGAGAAAGGTTTTTTTACATCTAACTATTCAAGATGCAAATATTCTACCGCCACTAGACTTAAAATAGTCCTAATTGAAGTCGTCTTAACAATGGGAGAAAATATTTCATACAAAATCTATCATTTCTTATGTGCAAACCCCTTTACAACAAGTCTATCCTTGTACCAATTATTACCTCCATCTTCTTCCTTCAACCTATAAACCCATTTGTTCTGTAATGCTCTTTTATCAGCAGGAAACTGAACCAAATCCCAAGTTTTGTTTCCTACCAATGAGTCCATCTCCTCATTCATGCCTTTCTCCCACTTCTTTCTAGTTTTCACTTGCATTGCTTCTTCATAACATTCTGGTTCACCAGAATCAGTCATCAATAAATAATACATTGAAGGAGAGTATCATTCAAGGAGTCTACTTAACTTGGTAGATCTTCTTACAATTGCAGGAGTTTCAGGTATTTGTTGTTCTTGATTTTCTGTCACCTTTGGAACTTCATTTTCTTTAATTTCATCAAGTACTGTGTACTCTGTGTTTTCCTTTTCCTGTTTCTTTCCCTGCAATTGATCTTTATACATGGCCTTTTCATTGAATATCATATCTCTACTTCTAATGATTTTGTTATTTTTATAATCCAATAAGCAATAACCAAAATCATCAACCCCATATCCAATAAAGGTGCATTTCTTGGGTTTAGCTTCAAGCTTTGTTCTATTTTCTTTATCAATATGGACAAATGCTTCACAACCAAAAGTTCTCAGAAATGAGTAGTTTACCTTTTTACCTGTCCATGACTCCTCTGGAATGCCACCATCCAAAGCATTTGAAGGCCCTTTGTTTATTATGTAAACAACAATATTCACAGCATCTGCTCGAAACTGTAAGGGCAACCCTGCATGCAATCTCATACACCTTGCACGCTCCATTATTACTCTATTCATCCTTTCTGACATACCATTTTCTTGTGGTGTTCCTGGGACTATCTTCTCTCTACGAATTCCATGGTATGAACAGTAACTATCAAACTCCTTGTCGCGATACTCACCGCCATTATCAGATCTGAAACACTTCAACCTTTTTCCTGTCTCATTCTCAACCAAAGCTTTGCACTTCTTAAAAGTAGAAAACACATCATATTTCTTTCTAATGTAATAAACCCAAGTTTTCCTAGTTGCATCATGAATAAATGTAACATAATAATGAGATCCACCAAGAGATTTTACCTGAGCCGGTCCCCATACATCTGTATGCACTGTTGCTTGGGTTTTCACCCAAGCACGTGCAAATGTGCACCTACTAATTTCGTAGTAGCAGTCTCCATTAAAGCAATAAAAACTAATGTAAAAAAAAATATTAATCTAAGATGTGCAAGAAAGTAAATCTACAGTAAACAGTAAAAACTTGAATGATCCATGTAAAACAAATTTTTATTTATGAAAAATAGCTTTACAAATAACAGATTACCTCAAAGGGTGAGGATGGTTAAGTTTAAGCAACTACAGTGGTCAGGTGCTCCAATGCTCCAATGATCTTTCTCTTCTCCAAATGCAAGTGGGAGGATTGTCCAAAAAGGGATTCCAAAGATGGATCTAAGCTCAAAGGATGGCTCAAGATCTTAGGGAAGAAATTAGCAGCATAAGGATAGGATGAGTGTGGATGAATAGTGAGGAGCCTCTATCACCTTTTTATAGCTTTTTGGTGATGGAGAATACAACTATGGTTTAAAGAAACCAATGGTATTGGTAAAAAATGGTTTAGGTTTTCTTTTCCTCTTTTTCCCTCTTTTTTTTTTTCCTTTTTTGAATATATTTTTGAATTGTATTCCTTTTTAATTGATTTTTGGGAATTTTGGATCCCTTTTGAGGGTTTTTTGTATTTTTTGAGGAAAATTAAATATTTTGAGGAGAAAAAGATGGATTTTGGTCTTTTTGGTGACCTTTTGAAGGTTTTAGAGGCTAAAATGGTAGGAAAAGTGGATAAATGGGTTATGTGAATAAGGAAATGAACTAGTGAGCACTTTTTGGATGTTAACAGATTGCCCCCTAATGTGTGAGGGCAGGAGTTCATCGTATGGCCGATAGACAACATAGTTCTTTTGTCTTTTTCCTGGGGTTTGGAGGAGAGAAGAGACCAATTGGAGACTAGAGCAAGGGTTCCATGCAAACTACAAAACTGAAAATACATGGCCTCAAGGGGATGAGGCAGGCATACCCATGTTCGTATCAAGACATATAAATAACAATGAGGCCCAGAAAGGGGACCTGGACAATAAATATAGACCTGCTGTGTACATCATAATGGTCTAGGGGGGACACAATGCTGGGACATACTCATGGTCATACCATGACTGATCTGAAGAACTAATACACTGGAAAAGAGTAACAATCGTTCTGAATGAGGTGTCAGAAGGGTTGATGAATTGCTGAATCTAAAGGTATCCAACAACTGTAGGGACTCAATAACTATGAGTCAACATCTAAAGAGTATATGGAACCGTATACTCGAGGGAGTATAAAACTGGGGTACTTCCGAATAGTGTTGCCAAACGCAGCCCATATATTCATAGGAACATGTAACTGGTTGTTCTGAAAGTAGACTCATCAAGTACTGGAGTCCGGTGACATCCGGGGTCTTCGACAAATAAGTGAAAGGACCGATACCTTGTACGAATCTCAATGATGCGATCAAGGTGTTGATGTCGAGCATGTGAGAAACAATCATTTGGAGAGGCACTAAGGACTCCTTTCAAAATGATCCGTAGGCACTCATCACTAATGGTGATGAGTCCAAGGCATAGGGACCTCTGGGTCTATCCTCTGGAATAGATTGGTTGTTGTTGACAGAGGGAGACGTGCAACTATCAAGGAAATGATGTTTCCTTGATAGGAGCGTGAGGTGTACAACCAAAGTGTGATAGTAATGATAGTGGGAATGACATTCTGTGGGGCTGGGGAATAACTGGGGTCATAGGGTGGGGGGGAATCAAAATTCCTTTGTTCAGAGCATGATGACATGGATGACCTTGCAGCATATGAAACTGACTTTAGGTATGGGGATCATAGTTGAAGGGATCAGGGGTATGTACTGCAATGTGAGAGGTTGAGGAGGGAAAACTGATGTATGGTATCAGAAAAATCTCAAGGTGGCATATCACATAATACTTTGAACAAAGGAGACCTAATTGGGGAAGCTTCCATAATAGTGTGATTATATATGCTTTGCTGTGGTTCCGAGAGGCACCGTTGGTTCCTTCTTCATGGTTTAAGGAGCTCAAAGAACGGATAAAAGTGTGCTAAAAAATGGTACTGTTGTGTGGATTTGCACGAGCCCAGAACAGTTCATGCTCGTGGTTGCTTTCGGTTTTAGAGAGTCTGAAAGCGATAAGTAGAATCCAAGGGGGTTCTTTTTCGTGTGTTAGTCTCCAAGGCCCGAAAAATCATAAAATGATACCATGAAGAACTCTTCTAGCTGATGTGACTAGAGTATTCCTTTTTCGTAATTAGTCTACAAGGTCCGGAAAAGGGGTAAACTTATACCAAGTAGACGTCCTTTCAAATATATGTAACGAGCATGAAAGGAAGCAAGGTTCCTCAACGATATTTTCATTGTTTTAGGAGTCAGAAAAGAGCTTAACAGGAACTCCCTAAGTGCCTTTTTCGTAAAGGAATTGATCGACCCAAAAAAGGGATAAAATCATACCGAACAAAAGAAATGGTGAGGCAACGAGGAAGTGTTCAATCAAGGGTCGAGTATGGGGATCAAGCACAGTGATAGGTGGGGAACACTGAATGGGCCTCCTTTCGGGTTGATGAATGATAGAAAAATAATGCCATAATTGCAGTATGGATGGGGTGAAGGGCTCATGTATAAGTTGTGATGCACAAATTTTGTAAAATTCGACAGCTACCGATGTGGCACGCAAATCAAGATGACGATGGGCATGTGAAAAGTTGCCCAAAAAAATCTGGTTGTGAGAACGAGAAATGATCTCAAGCATCGTCACGAGCGCAGAAAACTAAATCCAGCAATATAAATTCATCAAAAACAGAGAAAGGTCGATGTGGCACGCAAACTGAGACAACGACGGGCATATGAAAAGATGCCTGAAAAATCTAGCTGTGAGAGTGAGAAATGATCTCAAGCATCGTCAAAAGCACGAAAAACAGAATCCAGCGATATAAAATTTGTCAAAAATGGATAACGACCAATGTGGCACGCAAACCGAGGCAACAACGATGTGTGAAAAAATGCCTGAAAACGGGACTAGTGAAATCGGGAAACTAACTAGACCACCGTGAAGTTTTCGTCACAATGAATCCAATGGTATCAAAAATTTGGAAAATAGATGTTGTATGGCTCCGGAATGGTTGACTGAAAAATGGGTCAAATCTCTATAAATAGCAAGTGGACCCATAGTGACATGTGTCATTTGCACTATTGAGTTTGATAAGAGATTTGAGTTGGTGTTGGGTGTGTGAGCTATCTCAAAGAAAACACCTAATATTTAATTATCGATCGGGGTTGGTAATCTTAGAGTTGAGGCAAAGTATATGCTAAGGTAGAATGGAACCTAATATTTTCGACTTGTCAGACCTTAAAATTATTTAATAAAGAAAAGATCGAAAGATCTTTCAAAATGAAAAACCGAGTCAAACTTCAGAAAAATAAAAAGAACTAAATCAAACTTAGTTAAACAGACAAACTAGAATAGTATCAATTCATACTACTCTATCTTATAATTGAATAATGGAAACTGATTGAAAAGCAAACTTTGAACTATGAAAATGGAAACTATACAATTTCAGATTCTATCTAAGAATTAGAAAACAACTGCAAATAAATAAATTAGAGATCTATCTTTGAAATGGATTAATTTAATAATAAACTACATAAGCAGAAAGCTATGCTGATCAAAGCAAATTAAAAACTATTAAATAACTTCAACAACTAATTCAAGAAAAACATCTATTCCCATGTAACAAGAACTGGAGTGAATGTATCGTAATGACTTTCAAATGTAATAGCAAAACAAAATGGAAGTAAATCTAATCTAACTTCAACAAAGAGATGTAAACTACAAAGGGACAAATTACAGTTACTTTAAACATTCTAATCTATCTACTATCCATGAACAGAATAATAATATAAAACTAATGAAGACTAGAAACAAGTAGAAAACTTAATATAGATATTTACTTCTGAACTTCATTTGGAAGCAAGTAGAAAACTTGATAAAGATATTTATATAGAAGCAAGTAGAAAACTTGATAAAGATATTAATTTAGAAGCAAGTAGAAAACTTGGTAAAGATATTAATTTCTGAATCCAAATCCTATTCCATGAACATCCTCATTATTTATCTGAATAAGAAACTAATCCTAATCTTAATGAAGGAAATGATCAAAACTAGAATACTTGAAGAATGAAATTATTAACTCTATTCTAATTAAGTCTAAGAATAAGATTGATAAATTCTAAAATAGAAACACATTAGTAAACTACAAAGGGACAAATTACAGTTAACTTTAAACATTATGATCTATCTACTATCCATGAACAGAATAATAATATAAAACTAATGAAGACTAGAAACAAGTAGAAAACTTAATATAGATATTTACTTCTGAACTTCATTTGGAAGCAAGTAGAAAAATTGATAAAGATATTTATATAGAAGCAAGTAGAAAACTTGATAAAGATATTAATTTAGAAGCAAGTAGAAAATTTGATAAAGATATTAATTTTTGAATTCAAATCCTATTCCATGAACATCTTCATTATTTATATGAATAAGAAACTAATCCTAATCTTGATGAAGGAAGTTATCAAAACTAGAATACTTAAAGAATGAAATTATTAACTCTATTCTAACTAAGTCTATGAAGAAGACTGATAAATTTTGAAATAGAAACACATTAGTAAACTAAATACGAAAGACATAATTTAAAAGACAGTTAAAGTAAACTAAGAATGATAACAAGACTTGAATTAAAACTTTATGGAATGTAAAACAACGTCCTAATTATGGTTAAGAATACTAATTAGAAGCAGGAAAGATTACAATTAATAAAACTAAGAAACTGAATTCGAAATAAGCATAAAACAATGCAAAAAGAGTAAAAGTCCGAACGATGATCCGAATGCCAGTTCGAACGACATTCCGAATGACAGTCCAAATGGAGGAAAAATGAACTAGTCTAAGGAAAAGAGTAGTTTTGATGATCTTAACGTCAATTGGTGAATGCATATGAACCTACAATGCAAAGAAATCAGTGAGAAGACTTGTTGAGAAGCTAATATAATAGAAAGTGACCCATTCTGATAATTATTGGAGAGATAAACTATTCCTATTCTATACTACAACAAGATTGAGATGAGAGAAGAGACTTAACCTACAACTACAGAGAAGAAGCTAAATAATTCTAACTAGTAACCGAGCTGGAAACAACAACTAACTAAGTCCTATCTAATTGCATAGGATTAGAAAAACAAACAATCTAGTTATGAAAGACTGAAATGAAATTATCAAAACTATACTGTTGGTCGACCATTTGCTAATTTGGTAAACACAAATTATGTTAGCAGCACAATATAAATTACAGAAAAGAAAGAAATATCATATACAGGAAAACGAATTAATTACATATACAGGAAAATAAACTAACTATTTGCAAAAAAGAATATACAGAAAACAAAGACAAAACCTCCAGTTGATGAGGGGCCCTTCCCAACAATCAGAGATGGAAAACGAAATTGATTAGCTACTCAGAATATCAGCAAACTAGAACTTCCATTAACTTAAGAAAATTACGAAACATCTGCTATCTGCTTGTAAATTCTACGAACTATCTACTAATCTAATGATCCTTGCCAACTAAAAACTAGCTCTGTTTCTATCTACAAGCATCTATTTATACATTTACAATGGATGGGAAGGTCGACAGAGTCGACCTCTCTAATAACAGAGGTGTTTATGACTGTAACTAGCTGCTTTGAATGGTGCGTGATAGCACAGGGAGCATACACCAGGCTTCACTGGGTCGATTACTTAGCAAGGCAGCTGCAGCGTCGATATTCCTTTGACGTGGGAAAAGAGGTAGTGCGTTGGCGAACTGAACAAATGGAGGAGAGGGTGGCTGGAGCATTGATGTGGGCGAAGCGTTGTGTTGGTAGGTTGCGCGTGGGCGGACGAAATACTTCCAGAACACCTGCATGAATGGGAGTTGCGTGATTCCAGGATGAACGAATGAGGGAATCAGCATGTGGAGTGTTGACGTGGAAGCATGGTGTGCTGTCGAGTTTAGCAAGCATAGGGTCTAATCTTTCAGAACAATGGCTCATTAACCATCACCATTGTGTGGCTAACAGAACCCACGTACCCATTTTTGACTTTAATAGCCGAAGCATGCCAACCGTGGATTTCACGAGCTGAATGCAAGGCTGAATTACGGGCTGGATGCGGCTGAAATTTAGCAATATGAACATGCAGTTTGAATGAAATATCGTTTGGAAAATCACAGCCTGTAGATCAAAACTAAATGCCATGCATGATAGGAAATGTCACTTTAATCATTGATAAATCATAATATAGCGATATTTGACCAAAATTTATATGATAAACGAATACATGCATACCTGGTCTGTTTGATGGGTTGAATGGTGGAAAGAATAACTTATTACATCAAAAATAATGAAATTAACGCCATTCAAAATAGATTTGATGACAAAAAATAGTGACAAAATGGACACCAACATTCCCCCAAACCGGAGATATGCCAGGTTCCATTGAGCAAAACAGAGAGAAATTAGGAAGAAGGTTGAGCTGTGGCAGCAGCTGCCTTCGACTTGGATGATGAAGATATAGATTCGGCCTCGAGATTCTTGAATTGGTCCTTTAAGTAATTATATATCATCCTTAGGGCAGTATGGGATGCTGCTCTGGCGTTAACCAAGCATTCAATGTCTTTTACTTGTGTACGCAGTGCCTTGTTTTCTTCATGAAGCTCAGAAATTGTTTCTACATAGCTTTGATTATGGTCTGTAAACCGTGCTATCACTTGGATCAACTTATCCATCTCCTGTTGAGACAGAATGAGCTGTGATTTATAATGTTCAGGGTTCTTTAGGGGACTCAACTCTTTTGAAAATGTTTCACACTCAATGGTATGACCTTCAAGAATTTTATCTTGGTTGTGTGCAGGAGGACTTTCAGCAGCGGAGGCTTCACTCATTCGAGCAGACACATTGGCTAATGTGAGGAGGGGTTTTTCAAGAATATGGTCATCTGACTGGACATTTGAACGTTATGGCTGATTGACAGTATGAATGACAGATTGGTTGACGGACTAGTTACAATTCGTTCTCATGGATTTAGTGGGCTCTGAAAAGAGTGGAGGTTCCGAAGTAGGGTCACCAAGAGTAAATTCAGGAGAAGGTGATGACTGGACAAGATGCTCATCACCTGAGGTATCCTCATCAAATCGTACACATTTAGCGTTTGGTTCTGCTTGGGTATGATGATGTTCTTGAGAAGAGGAAGGTTTGACAATAGATAAATGAGGGTTCAGTATCTCAAAAAAAAATGATCCCAAGCTTTTCCTCTCTTTTCTAACTGGTGAATGATCGGAAGCATAATAATACAATGGTGATACAAGCTTCCAGAAGGGTTAACTATATTTTTCCTAACTTGACTAGACATATTTTTCAAACTCATTAGGAAATAAAATGGGAAATTGAGGGTCTAACTGTTGATAAAATGAGCTAACAATCTGTAATGGCAAGATTTAAAGACAATGAACTTACCCTCGCAAGTGATTAAGTGGATGATAACGGTCAGAAGATCTAAGTACTCCGACTTGATCCATTCTCTGTGAAAACCTTTGGTACTAGCAACGTGTTGAAAATTGGTCTTCAGAGCAAATTCATGATCCTTCCGTGGAAGGAAAAGATGCTTATGACATCGGGCACCTTCCCTCAGGAGTTTTGTAGCTAATTCTATTGACTCTTTTGTCATGGAGAAAACAAGATGGCCAACCTTGGCCATCTTGCCATAAAAAATTTTAGCGAACATAAATGAATTCTCGTGGTCGTGGCCTTGGAGAAGGTGGATAAATGGTCCCCAACCTGCTCGCAAAAACACTTCACGGTAGGATTTAAACTCAGAAATGCGAAGGAGGTCCTGGGAGGACCATGGCAAGCTTTAAAGACAGTGAACTTACCCTTGCAAGTGATTAAGTGGATGATAACGGTCAAAAGATCTAAGTACTTCGACTTGATCCATTCTTTGTGAAAACCTTTTGTACCAGCAACATGTTGAAAATTGGTCTTTAGAGCAAATTCATGATCCTTTCATGGAAGGAAAAGATGCTTATGACATTGGGCACCTTTCCTCGAGAGTTTGGTAGCTAATGCTATTGACCCTTCTGTCACGGAGAAAACAAGATGGCCAACCTTGGCCGTCTTGCCCTAAAATTTTTTAGCAAACAGAAATGAATTCTCATGGTCGTGGCCTTGGAGAAGGTGGAGAAATGGTCCCCAACCTGCTCGCAAAAACACTTCACGGAAAGCTTTAAACTCAGAAATGCGAAGGAGGTCCTGGTAGGTACTAAGCTCGTAACGCATTGGCATTGTTGACAGAGGACGGGGGATGCAAAATGGATACGAGAGGTGTAATAATTTGCAGAGGATGTGGCTTAGATGGAGAGTGAACAGACTGAGGCAAAATTCACACGATCACCAGTTTAAACTGAGGTCCGTTTGATTGTTTGAATGACAGTGGACGAGGGCTTGGCATGCTTGAGAGATCGCACCTGTCATTCGAAGATATTAAGTTAAGTTCCAACGTAGAGGTGCATGAATCCAATGAATACGTGTGGTTTAGAAAATATTCAACCATGTCCAAAGCCGAGCTTTGGATAGGTTGAATGTAATTCACATAATAAAAATAGATTACATGTGAGAGATCGTGATTCGATTGATATGGTGGTAGGTTGTACAATGGGATAAGTAAGACCGAATGGCGGTCATGCAATGATTCACAATGATGCATAATCCATTCGTTTAATGGAGGAAATATGGATAAGAGAACGAAGCCATGTGTGAAATCGACATTTGATTAATCCCTGTCATAATTAGCCAATAAAACTTATCAATAATATTCAAATTTGAACATCTTGGCATATTAAATAAAGTTGTTATAGGCTATGGTTTCATTCAGCACTCCATTCAGAACGTTGTTTATTTGCTTCATTTGGATCGTCATTTAACCCGTCATTCAATCCTTCATACATACTTTTGTTTATACAAGATCTTATTGTTGATGCTGACCAAAGCTGATTTTGCAGAGAATTTCTAAAGCTGTTAGTGCACAAAAGATGCTGTAAACTTTGCTTTTCTATATCTTTTAGTTGCGTTCCTCTTTTTGTTCTTGATTAGATCAATTTTCTTTTGCTTTTGCATTAACCTAAAAACAATTTTCATTGTATCAAAAATAAATAAAATATTCATAACTATTCAGAGAGTAAAGGCAATTCTAATCTTCCCCCCAAACCAAAAATATGGCGTGTCCTCAAGCCATCAAAGAGAAAACGATTAAAATTACAAAATTTCAGTTGAAAGTCTTACAGATAGCTCTTTTTAAAATATTGTGATAATTTTCATAAGGAAATGAAATATTAACTAATAAATGTAGATGATTCAGATATGTACATTCATAAAAAAGAATACAACAGTGCTTAAAAGACCATATGAAGAATAATAGTGTAAGAGAAGCAAAAAATTCCATAGGAAAACTAGTCGTCCATGACTCATTGTAAAGATTTCTTGTCATCCAAAGAATATAAATAAGGTTCACCATAAAATTTGTGAGATCTACTATAATTATGGATCCCATGTCTAGGATAATCATATCCTAGGTATTGTTTGAATTAGATGATAGAGTCCAAGTCCAACTTACAGCCATTATCTAATGACAATATACATAATCGGCCTAAACATGTGTTTGTATACTCAGGTTTTTTATGAGTTATGTGAATAACAATGCATTAACCAAACCTCTTTTACCCGATATTGACCCACTGCCAGCAGGCCTGTTCAGTACCCCAGTGGGTTTATCTTAGTACGATGCAAGCACAGCCCCGCTGCTAGCGAGCCCGTTCAATACCCCGACGGGTTTACTTGCATTTACCGAGCTTCCTTGTTTAAGATTTTACTTAGCATGGACTCACTGCCAGCAAGCCTGTTCAGTACCCCGGCGAGTTTGCTTCGTATAATGATATATATATATAATTTTTTTGTAAGGAAGCCGATTGGCACTAGAGTGTGCTAAGCCTGTTAAACACATAATTCAAAATTTTAGCACAAACCTTATGAGTAACTTTATTTATAATGGCCTAAATTATAGATCATGCAAAAAGATAATAACCTAAAGTTGTTCTTTGCCTTCATAGTCTATATTTTTCATAAAAGGTCAGTAATGTTCCCCACAAAATAGAAAATATCACCCACTATTAGGCTACCTTTTAAAGGTGCTTTAGAGACAAGTTTCGATAATGAGTCCAAGATGAACTAGCAGTCCATAGGTGTAAGATAGAGTTTTGTGGAGATCATTATAATTGAAATAGGTCTTTTAAACAACTGTTCTAATGATAAATCATAAGTGTGCATGTCTGAATCAAATACTATATACAGAATCATAAAAGAAAGTGGTTATAAATGATATCAAGAATGCTTTATCCTTTCACTATAAATTTCAATTTTAATAGTAACCGAAAGAGAGGGAGAACTATAAGTATTTCTTTTTAGAGCACTTCCCTTTTCGCATAATATCACATGAGCTGATTACAAAGATAGGGTTCTTGTGATTAAGTTGCAAAACCAATTGTAAGATAATTCAAATTTTATTCAAAACAAAGCATATGTACAAAACAAGTTATGTAAAATTTTCCAAAATTAATGAAAGGAAAAAGAGTCTTCCTGTTTTATTGACAATATTTTACAAACTGATCATAATAGGTTTCCTGTAAAAAGAATGTAATAAGTTGTTAGAAACAACTCATTATTATTGAAAATCAAAAATATATTTACATATATACAAAATAAGATAACCCAAAATGATTCAAGGACTAGGAGGAGGAGGAATGACTTCCTCTTCTACCAATTCCATTTCTTTTTGTTTCAAGGAATTTTACACAAAATCTTGTTTAGATATTGGTTGATGATAAAGTCTAAATCCGTGTCCGTTTACAACAAAAGAAATTTGTGAATCATCAATTGTCTTAATATTAACGGATCCATTATCAAAGTCAGTGACAAATTCATATGGACCCATCCAACGAGCAGTTAATTTACCTTTAAAATTTTTGTATCTTGAATAAAAAAGTAGTGCCCAGTCTCCAATTTTGAATTTTTTTTTGTTTGATGTATCTATCATGCCACTTTTTGCATTGATTTTGCATTAAAATTGTACGTTGAATAGCATCTTGCCTAATCTCGTCTAATTCATTTATCTACAGATTCGTTGACTCTGTGCTTCTTCTATGTTCATCCCTAATTGCACAGCCATACGAAAGGTTTTGACTTGAAATTCAATGGGTAGAAGAACTTGCTTACCATAAACGAGTTCAGAAGGTGTGTGACCAGTGGTTTTCCTCCAAGTTATTCTATAAGCCCACAGAGCTTCAGGAATCATATCTGCCCAGTCTTTGTGGTGTAACTGGATAGTTTTAGTCAAGATGGCTTCTAATACTTTGTTGGTGGATTCCACCTGACCATTTGCTTGTGGGTGATATGGTGAAGATTTACAATGTCTAATACCATATTTGTTAGTAATCTCTTTCATTAATTTGGAGGTAAACTGAGATCCTTGATCGGTTACAATTTCCCTAGGTACATCGAATCGGGTAAATATTTCTTCATAAATGAATTCCACCACAGATTTATCTATGGCTCAGAATAAAGCTTTAGCTTCTACCCATTTGGTGACATAATCTGTATAGAATAGGATGTACTTCTTTCGAGACATAGGGGAAATTGGTCCAACGAAATCTAGGGTCCATTTTTCAAATGGCTCAATGATAACTTAGGGTTGTAAAGGCATCTCATCAAATGGTGTAGGTCTACCCATTCTTTGGCAACTGTCACACCCCTTGACATATTTGGCAGCATCTTTGAAGATGCTTGGCCAATAATACCCAGAGTGCAATACTTTGTATGCTGTCCTTTTATCAGAAAAATTTCCACCGTAGGGTGCACCATGACATGCATGAAGGATCTCTGCCATCTCATCCTCTCGTACGCATCATCTAATAATAAGATCAGGACCAATACGAAAGAGATCATTATCTACCCAAGAATAATTGGAACTTTGAACTATGATCCTATGTTTCTCAAGTGGGGAGAGATGGTTAGGTAGCTTTCCAGTTGCTAAATAATTGGCTATATCTGCAAACCATGGGGTTTGAATAGATACAATGAACAAATGTTCATTTGGGAGGCTTTCATCAACAGGGCTGGCATCATCGTCAATTTGAATTCGAGAGAGAAAATCAGCTACTACATTATTTCTACCGGGATGATCAACAATGGTGATGTTGAATTCTTGTAACAAAAGAAGCCACCGAGTCACTCTTCCATTGGTGACAGTTTTGTTAATAAAAAAACCAATGGCGAAGTGGTCAGTGTGTATAAAAATGTCATATCCTGTGATATAATGATGAAACTTGTTGATGGAGTAGACTACTACTAGAAACTCTTTTTCAGTAACAGTGTACTTCGATTCTGTAGGAGTCAAATTTTTACTAGCAAAGTAGATGGCATGTCATGTATGTCCCTCTTTTTGACCTAAAACTGCCCCTATGGCTATGTTGGAAGCATCAGTGGATATATGGAAAGGAAGGGACCAATTTGGGCCCCTAAGTATTGGTGCCACTGATAGCATGGCCTTCAAAGTTTTGAAGGCTTGTTGACATGGTTCAGTCCATTGAAATTCTGTGTCTTTCATGAGTAGTTTGAACATAGGTGTGGCTATTTTAGTGAAATTTTCAATGAAATGTCTATAATAGCCGGCATGGACAAGAAAACTTCTTTCTTCCTTTGGAGTTTTTGGAGGAGGAAAATTAACAATTATTTCGATCTTGGCGGGATCCACCTTGATACCTTTAAGAGAGACATGATGTCCCAAAACTATGCCCTCGGTCAGTCGCATTTTACATTTTTCATGACTAAGAGCTAAGTTCGTTTCTTGGCACTGAATAAGAATTGTTTCGAGGTTATCAAGGGCTTCCTGGAAAGTATTACCATAAATTGTAAAATCATCCATATAAACTTCTACATAGTTGTGTATGAGGTCAGCAAATATTCCTAGAACTGCATGATGGAAAGTAGCAAGTGCATTGCATAGGCCAAATGGTAACACTCGGTAGGCATACGTCCCCCAAGAGCAAGTAAAGGTTGTCTTGTCTTGATCCTTAGGTTCTATCAATATTTGATTGTATCCACTATACCCATCAAGGAATGAGAAATATTGTTTCCCTGATAAGGTGTCTAACACCTGATCGATGAAAGGAAAAGGAAAGTAGTCCTTAAGAGTGGCCTTGTTTAGTTCTTGAAAGTCAACACAGATACGCCATTTCCCCGTGACTTTCTTTGGAACTACCACCAGAGGAGAAACCCATTTACTGTTGGGAATTGGGTAAATGAATCCAACATTAAGGAGTTTTTTTAATTCGTCCTTTACTATATCTTTTAGTGTTGGGTTCATTCTTCTCTGGGGATGCCTAACAGGATGTATGTTCGAGTCTGTGTAAATGTCATGGATACAGGTATCTGGGTGTATACCTTTCATATCGGTATATTCCCATGCAAATGCTCTAGTTTGACTCTTGAGAACTTTTAGTAATTGTTTTTGCTGACTCTCATCTAAACCTGCATTTATATGTAGAAATTTGTCGGTACTAATCTCACATAGAATGGTATAGGATCCTAGGTGTTCTTCGATTGCGAAGACACAGGGTGTACTTGTAAATGTTGAGAGGCTCATGTTTTCTTAGAATTTGTCTCCAAAGATCTAGTCAAATTGGGATAAAGATTGAGGAAAATCTACACATGTTGTGGAAGAGATAAATTGCTTCAGCACGCTCTCGATATTTTTCTCTTGAAGTGCCCAAGAGAGATCACTAACAAGGAAAAGTTATTCTAAGTTCTCATCTCCAAAAGGACAATCTAACCAAAAGAGGTTTTCAGCTATTGGATGAGCTGGTGGGTATAAGGCTAGTTTTCTTGCAGATAATCCAGCATAGATAATCATCTCTCCATCCCTACATCCTATAAATGCATTGGCAGTAGCCAACCAAGGTCTTCCCAAAATAATAGGGTGATCTTTGGAAGGGTCTTTTGATTCAATGACCATGAATTCCACGGGATATTCCCATGAGGCTACTGATATAGTGATGTCATCTAATATCCCAGTAGGTTGAACCATAGTACGATCTGCTAATTCTGGCATTGTTGGGGTAGGGCAAAGGAATTGTCCTAAATTGAGAGTTTCTAAGACTGTGGCAGTCATCAAATTGATAGCATCTCCTAGATCAATAAGTGTGATCCCTATGGCGGTGTTATTGATGATAACAGTCACCACAGGGTTCCCTGGGTTTGAATACTTTGGTATTCTAGGTTGGTTTTCTATGCAATTTGAAATTTCTCCTACTACATGAATTGTCAGAGGGTCTTTTTGTTTTCTCCCTGGTCTCTTAATACAGAGTTCCTTGATTACCTTACTATAAATTGGGATATCCTTAATGGCTTGTAACAAAGGGATCTTAATGCAAATATTTTTCAATTCGTTAATGATATCGTACTCTGGATAAGTTACAGGTTTTTCTATTACTAGACGCTCCAGATATGGAGGTGATTTTTCCCTTGGAATTACTTCTTTGTGTGGATGGTTGTGTGTTGAAGATCTAGAAATAACCACATCTTCAAGAATGGAATCATTCAAAACTTCACTAGGTATGTCTTCTTCATTCTCTTCTTGAATAACCACCGATGACTTGGGCTTATCTTGCAAAAATATTCCAGACCGCAGTTGTATCTCATGTATTGGCACGGTCGAAATGACATATGATGGAAGAGATAACAACCCAATGCTGTTAAGAGCTTGGGTTGGTTTGTTGTTAGGATTTGGTATCGGTTGTACAGGTAATATTGTGGGTCTTGGAGGATTCATGTTCTGGAAACGGTGAGGTTGATTCGGCATAGGGGGTAATGAAGGAGGTACAAATCTAGGTGAAAGTTGCTGAATATTAGGTGGGTAAGGATAGTTAGGAACAGGAGGAGGTGTTTGAGCATAAGCTTTCCCTCTCCATCCATGTGGCCATTGCTGTTGTTGAGCATTTTGAGGAGGGTACTGCGGTGTCCAATTTTTCCAACCTGAAGTATTCCATTGTTGAGGAGGTTGATAAGGATAGTAATAGGGTGGAATTTGTGATGAATCTTGATACAATGGTTGATCTCTAGGTTTCTAAGGCCTCCTAGGTATTTCACCAAACTTTCCACTCTTGTACACAACTTGTAATCTAGGCAACGATAAACAATCATTGGTTGGATGTTCTTCTGTACATAGGTGATAGACTGAAACATTATTTAATGGATATTCTCGTTGAGGATGTTTAGTTCTACACCTAGGACATAAAACACTCATTGCCGCACACTCTTCATCTGGTCTCTTTTTAGTTTGTAGTGCATCTAATTGAGAACCCATGGCTCCTAAAATATCTATTTTTAAATTTTCCAATAGGTTTCCCAACTCTACCCTTGTAACTCCACCAGGACTGGATGTGTTTCCTTTGGGATTCCTAGCATACGATTCTCAAAAGTGTCTTGCACCTTTCCCTATGCTCCTAGAGTAATTCCTACATAGTTCACAAATCTTTGTAAAAGAATTATGAGAAATGTCTCCTGCTGCCATGAGATTAAGGTTATCTAAGAATTCTTCTGAGATTCCTTTGAGGAAGAGTGTTCTTATTGCATCTTCTCGAAGATCACTATACTTGGATTTATGTAACACATAGTTAAATCTCTCGAGATAGTATTCTAAGCTCTCGTCTTCAAGTTGTTGAATTTTAAAAATATCATTGCGAGAGTCCTTAGGTCTATAGTAATCCTGATATTTTCGAAGAAATGCATTCTTCATGTCTTCCCAAGTTCTAATACTAGATTCTCCTAATCCCATGAACCATTGAAGAGAAGAATATTTTAATGTGGTAGGAAAGAGTTTTAGTTTTTGGCCATCTTGTAGGTAATTATAACTCCTATACAAAATGTCAATCTCGAATAAGAATGTGTTCGGATCCTCACTACTCTTCCCATAAAAGGTTGGTAATGAGGAGGGAGGGATGTTTTTCATAGTAACATCTTGTGCAGTGTCTAAGATAGGGAACCCGAAGGTACCTTCAGTTCTAACTTCTCGATCTTCTTCATCTTGTCGGACATGATCTTCATTTTCATCGCCCATGAAGATTGTATTTCCAAAGAGAGAAAATTTAGGCTGCTCCTTTCTTGGTGAATATGGGATGTCCCAACGTTCTGTTTTAGGAAGGGTATTCTAGTTTTTAGGAGGAGAATTATCAGCTACGTGGTAATTCAGTTTTGGAGGTCCTACTGTTGTTGTATCAATCTGTGAGATAACTATGTTCACATAAGTCTAAAAAAGAGCGTCTACTTGTGCAGGATCGACAAAATCTACCAAGTTTGGACCACCTACTATTGAAAAAGTAGTCTCTTTGGGTTTTTTGACTAATAGAGAGTTGAGAAGTCTTGAAGTTTTATCCTTTTGAGTTTCCTCTTGTCTAAGTTCAGTCTCAATATGAGTTTGAGGCTCTTCTAGTGGAATTTCTTTATGAACAGACTGTTCTGATGTCCCTATGTTTTCCCCTAATTGATTTCCAGAAAGGGTTTCCTTTGCTTTCCAAGTAGGACTATCCCATTTAGGTGTCTTTCGATACCTTTTTGTTGAGTTAGTAGTTGGGGTGGAACGCCTCCCATATAGGTTAGTAGGAATTTTAGTGAGAATTTGAGTAAGGGAACTAGTTTTAATACATCTACCTTGTGAATCTCTAGACCTATTCATGAAAACAAATTATAATTGAAATAAGTTATAACTGCATAACTGCTATTTCTGGGTTTTGGGGATGCCTGTTATAACAGATGCGCAGGTTCTTACCTCTCATCTTACTGCTCATGCGCCACTGTCCTATTTTAAAAGGAAAAAATTAAAAAGGAGTTTTACTTATCTATGACTGAATTATACCTATCTTCTACAACTGAATTCTACCTATCTTTTACAACTGAATTCTACCTATCTTCTACAACTCCCCGGAAATGGTGCCAAAATGTTTGGTGTGTGAGCTATCTCAAAGAAAACACCTAATATTTAATTATCGACTGGGGTTGGTCATCTTAGAGTTGAGGCAAAGCATATGCTAAGGTAGAATGGAACCTAAGATTTAATAAAGAAAAGATCGAAAGATCTTTCAAAATGAAAAACCGAGTCAAAATTCAGAAAAATAAAAAGAACTAAATCAAACTTAGTTAAACAGATAGACTAGAATAGTATCAATTCATACTACTCTATCTTATAATTGAATAATGGAACTGATTGAAAAACAAACTATGAACTATGAAAATGGAAACTATATAATTTCAGATTCTATCTAAGAATTAGAAAACAACTGTAAATAAATAAATTAGAGATCTATCTATGAAATGGATTAATTTATTAATAAATTACATAAACAGAAAGCTATGCTAATCAAAGCAAATTAAAAACTATTAAATAGCTTCAACAACTAATTCAAGAAAAAAATCTATTCCCATGTAATAGGAACTGGAGTGAATGTATCGTAATGGCTTTCAAATGTAATAGCAAAACAAAATGGAAGTAAATCTAATCTAACTTCAACAAAGAGATGTAAACTACAAAGGGAAAAATTACAGTTAACTTTAAACATTCTGATCTATATACTATCCATGAACAGAATAATAATATAAAACTAATGAAGACTAAAAACAAGTAGAAAACTTAATAAAGATATTACTTCTGAAATTGATTTGGAAGCAAGTAGAAAACTTGATAAAGATATCAATTTTTGAATCCAAATCCTATTCCATGAACATCTTTATTATTTATCTGAATAAGAAAATAATCCTAATCTTAATGAAGGAAATTATCAAAACTAGAATACTTGAAGAATGAAATTATTAACTCTATTCTAGCTAAGTCTAAGAATAAGACTAATAAATTCTGAAACAAAAACACTGCAACAACCGTATCTGGTTGGACTATTAAACGTTGAATCCGACTTTCATATTGAATGATAAGTAGAAATAATATATTAGATGATGAGTATAAAATTACAATAAGATGGCCTTTTATAAGGCTTGAGCAATCATAATGAAGGGTTACGACCTTTCACTAATAACCTAATAATCTATTAAGTTATAATTAATAATATTAATTAAATATATCATTTAATATTTGTAGCATTGCCACTCCCTTTTAAGGAGCTTTGTCCTCAAAGCTAATTTTTCTAGTATCAACTTTATCCTGGATTTGTGTTGTAATCCTTTCTGCTTGAGTGGTGAGTTTTTGAAACAATACAATTTGTAATTATTTGTCTTCCATATCTCCTTTTGGATTTCATGTATGAACACTTGTGGACCTTCATTACTTCCACTTTTTTCATTGGTTGCGGTTCCAACATTGAATGCCATAATGATGGAGGTATTTTTAAAAGATGTTCTTTGATCTTGGAAATTAGGACAATGGTCATTCTTAAGACTTTGAAGTTTGAAAATCTCCACATGAGTCTTCTTGATTTCCTAGAGACATATTATTGTAGATGGATTCCATTTTACAATATCAGTGTCTATGCACTTAAATTCCAACAATTTCAAAGATATGTGGTGGTTGTCACAAGAAATATGCACATCTAAACTGACATCTATCTGATTAGAAGTCTTTAGGTCTTGTACTAGTTTCCTCTGAATCGTAGCCTTCATGGCTTCTTTATTGGAAGGAACTTTAAGGACCTTCATTCTTGATTTCCATATGACTGTGTTTGAGGATCCAATTCTGGAACAACATAAATGTTGTTCATTTGTCATAACTTGCTCCACAGGACTTCCTAACGACATGGATGAAATACCTTTTATTTCCTCTAGCTTACCAACATTAGGCCCATTATCATATTCACCATCATTTGGAACATAAGTTACAGTGGGAAAAGAATCAGTTTCTACATAACTATCTACACTTGTGTTTGTAGAACCATAATTAGTTCTTCCAACATGTTTAAGTAGACATCTACTACTTCCATGGCTTCCAACTTCATTAATAAGATCAATAGATTTATCTAATAAAACTAATTGGGAACAATGTTCAAGTGTCTTCTCTTGCTCAACAAGAGCAATTGCATTTGAAATGTCACTTGCTATTGTAGACCTATAATCTACAACTTCATGATCTACAATAGGTGGATGTTGATCTAATGCACATACATGCTCTGTCGCTTTGATGTCATCTTTTTCCTCAATTTCTACAATAGGTTTCCTTATTCTTTCCTCATCTTCTGTGTATATGTCCTCTTTTGGATATTTATCAACAATCGCTTGGTTCTTATCAATGTCATCTCTATACGTGCCAATTCCATGGGAGACATAGGTTTTAAATCTTTTTGCTTCAAAACTATCACCATCATCTTCAAGTGCAGACCAATCTTTTCGATACTTATCAGCAACACCGGTTCGACTCTCCTTGATATTGTGAACAATGTCATTTTTACTTGTTCCAATTCCATGGGAGATGATGGCTTTAAGTCTCTTCTCCTCATAGCTTTCATCCTCGTTATTGCACCACTTCATGCTTAAAAGTTTGAGACTTAATTAATAATAGGAATTAATAGTTTCCAAAATTTAAATTTTATAATAATTATTATTATTTTAGAATAATAATTTTTTTATAATTTTTTTTTAAAATATTAAACTAATGTAATAATATTATTACAAAGTTTAAATATTTAATTCTTTTAAATTTAGGGTTTCACTTGCGTGGAGAGGAGGACGAGAGGTGGAGTGGTAGCTTGCAAATGCAGCAGAGAACTACTGGGTAAGTAGTGAAGGCTGCATGGAGTGGAGAATTGAAGCATGTGGTTTACTGGAAGTGCGTAGTGTGAAGGAGAGGGAGGAGAGAGAACAGGACTGTGTGGGGGAAGAAGAGAGGAGAGTGGAGGCGGTGGAGCTAGTGGAGATGGAGCAGAAGAAAGGAACTGGTGTGAGAGGAGGGGATGAGCGATGGGAGAGCGCAGAAGGGAGGAGTGGGTGGAAGGAGGGGAGCATGGAAAGAGGTGGCGTGGAGGGAAGTAGGAGGGAGAGTGAGAAGGGGTGAGTGTGGGAGTGCGCAGGTGGAGTGGAGCACGGGCATGGATGGAGCTCGATGGAATGGTGAGTGCGGTGGTGTGCGGGTGTGTGAAACGGTGTGGGGAGGAAGGTGGAGGTGGGGGAAACGATGAATGGAGTAGGGAGACGGGGAGTGAGTGTAGTCGAAGTGGGGGTGTTAGAGTGGGCGATGGTGAGGAGAGGAGCGACTAGGCGAGCAGGGCGACGCATGGGACAGGGAAACACATAGAGGAGAGATAGCAGCGCCAGATGGTAGTGGCAGTGCTGGAGGGAAATGCAGCCGGAGATGGGGACGTGCCCAGATGAAAGGTGAGGTGTGTGCATGGTTAGCACAGGAAAGAGTTGGAGGGGGTGTTGGAGTTGGAGTTGGAGTGTGATAGGTGTAGGTGGTGGAGTGAGCAAGGCCTGGTGGAGGGAGCAGGTAGATGGCGGAACACAGGGAGTAGGGAGATGGATGCGGCAGAGAGAAAAGCATGAAGCAGTGAAGGAGGGAGGTTGTGATGGCGTGGAGATGGGTGGAAGCGGGAGGAGGAGAGTGCAGCAGATGGGAGGATGTGTGAGAGAAATGGGATGTGTGAGAGAAATGAAGAATGAAGCATGAGTGATGGGTGAGGGTAATTGATGAGCCGAATCCGAGCTCAGTGCCGGAGGAGTGAATCCACTCTGATACCAAATGCAGCAACCATATCCGGTTGGACTGTTAATAGTTGAATCTGACTCTCATATTGAATGATAAGTAGAAATAATATATTAGATGATGAGTATAAAATTACAATAATATGGCCTTTTATAAGGCTTGAGCAATCATAACGAAGGCTTACGACCTTTCACTAATAACCTAATAATCTGCGGTAGATTTTTAAAATCAACAGTTTCGAACCTCTTAAGCAGGTTCATCTTCAGGAGAAGCCAATCTCGATGATGAACCTGCTTAAGAGGTTCGAAATTGTCGGTTTTAAAAATCTACTGCAGATTTCCTCTCATTTCACTATTTACAAAACTGTGGAGTAATGAACAACCTAATAATCTATTAAGTTATAATTAATAATATTAATTAAATATATCATTTAATATTTGTAGCAAACACATTAGTAAACTAAATACAAAAGACATAATTTAAAAGATAGTTAAAGAAAACTAAGAATGATAACAAGACTTGAATTAAAACTTTATGGAATGTAAAATGAGGGCCTAATTATGGTTAAGAATACTAATTAGAATCATAAAATATTACAATTAAGAAAACTAAGAAACTAAATTCGAAATAAGCTTAAAACAGTGCAGAAAGAGTAAAAGTCCGAACGACGATCTGAATGCCAGTTCGAATGACAGTCTGAATGGAGGAAAAACGAATTAGACTAAGGAAAAGATTAGTTTTGATGATCTTAACGTCAGCTGGCGAATGCAGATGAACCTACAATGCAAAGAAATTAGTGAGAAGACTTGTTACGAAGCTAAGATAATAGAAAGCAACCTATTTTGAACATTATTGGAGAGATAAACTATTCCTATTCTATACTACAACAAAATTGAGATGAGAGAAGAGATTTAACCTACAGCTACAGAGAAGAAGCTAACTAATTCTAACTAGTAACAGAGCTGGAAATAACAGCTAACTAAGTCCTATCTAATTGCAAAGGATTAGAAAAACAAACTATCTAGTTATGACAGATTGAAATGAAATTATCAAAACTATACTGTTGGTCGACCATTTGCTAATTCTGTAAACACAAAGTATGTTAGCAGCACAATATAAATTATAGAAAAGAAAGAAATATCATATATAGGAAAACAAATTAATTACATATACATGAAAATAAACTAATTAGTTGCAAAAAAGAATATATAGAAAACAAACAAAAAACCTCTGGTTGATGAGGGGCCCTTCCTAGCAATCAAAGATGGAAAACCAAATTGATTAGCTACTCAGAATATCAACAAATTGGAACTTCCATTAACTTAAGAAAATTACAAAACGTCTGCTATCTGCTTGCAAATTCTATGAACTATCTATTAATCTAATGATCCTTGCCAACCAAAAACCTGCTCTATTTCTGTCTACAAGTGTCTATTTATACATTTACAATGGATGAGAAGGTCAACAAAGTCGACCTCTCTAATAATAGAGGAGTTTATGACTGTAGCTGGCTGCTTTGAATGGTGCGTGACCGCACAGGGAGAATGCACTAGGCTTCATGGGGCCGATTCCTTAACGAGGTAGTTGTGGCGTTGATCTTCCTTTGACGTGGGCAAAGAGGTAGTGCACTAGCAAACTGAACAAATGGAGGAGAGGGCTACTGGAGCATTGACGTGGGTGAAGCATTGTGTTGGCAGGCTGAGCGTGGGTGGATGAACTACTTCCAGAACACCGGTGTGAATGGGAGTTGCATGATTCCAGGCTGAACAAACGAGGGAATCGACATGTGGAGTGTTGACGTGGAAGCATGGTGTGTTGTCGAGTTTAGCAAGCATAGGGTCAAATATTCCAGAACAACGACTCATTAACCATCACCATCGTGTGGATAACAAAACCCATGTACCCATTTTTGACTTTAATAGCCCGAAGCATGCCAATCGTGGATTTTGCGAGCTGAATGCAAAGTTGAATGACGGGCTGGACGTAGTTGAAATTTAGCAATATGAACACGCAGTCTGAATGAAAGGTCGTTTGGAAAATCGCAGCCTGTAGATAAAAACTAAATGCCATGCATGATAGGAAATGTCACTTTAATCATTGATAAATCATAATATAACGAGATTTGACCAAAATTTATATGATAAACGAATATATGCATACCTGGTCTGTTTGATGGGCTAAATGGCAGAAAGAATAACTTATTACATAAAAAATAATGAAATTAAGACCATTCAGAATAGATTTGATGATAAAAAATAGTGATAAAATGGACACCAACAGTTGGCTAGAGCAATTTCGTCATTTGTGGGAGAACCGACCGTCGTATTTTCATTCCGTGAGTTGCAGGTAACTCTATTAGCCCTTAGCTTTAATTTATTTACTTTGGGGGGAATCGGGCCCTCAGGGGTGGTGCATTGGTCACGTTGGGTGACCAATGAGGGAAATCATGGGTTATGAGGATTTTTGCGTGATGTGGATTGCGGCTTTGGTCTCCACAGTCGCGATGTGGATCGCGGTTGTGGTCTCCACAGTCGTGATGTGGATCGCAGCTGTGGTCTCCACAGTCGTGATGTGAATCGCAACTGTGGTCTTGATAGTCGTGATGGGCATCGCGAATGTGGTCTCCATAGTCGTGATGTGGATCGCGACTTTGGGCTTCATAGTCGCGATGTGGATCGTGTCTTTGGGATCAACAGTCGCGATGTAGATCGCGGCTATGGCTTCTACAGTCGCGATCTCAGATCGCGACTGTGGGCCCCACAGCCGCGATCTGGATCGTTGCTGGGGGGGATTTTTTGGCACGTTTCTAATTGACATTTACTTGTTTAGTTTGGAAGGATGCTCAGGCTGCTGAGGGCTTCATGAAGGGAGAGGGAGATTCCGTATGCTCTGATGCAGATCATTTGTGAGAACCATCATGCACAGGCTGCTTTAGCTTTGGGTGGACTTCTAAAGTTCACCCAGATTCCTCTTATGCATTCAACAAACGTTTTGCTGAACAAGTTGATCGGATTCTGGGATCCGACTCTTCAGGATTTCATGGTTCAAGGTGAGAGATTGGATCTCACCTTGACAGATGTTTACTTTTTGACTGGACTGCCCCATTTAGATGTGATAGGGGACACTCAACCGAGGATATCGAGGGGTGTTGAGATAGAGGATCTACTGGAGATATTTTGTGGTCCAGGGTCTCGTGTGCATGCTAGTGCATTACTAGTTTGTGATTTGCGGGATCCGGCGATGCGAGTAGTCATGGCTTGCGTACTACGGGGACTTGGAGCATAGGCGCCGCATCGATTGTCGGGGGGGGGGGGAGGGGTAGATGTTGATGGTTCATCGGGTTATGACTGGAACATACTATGTATGGGGGCAGATGTTCCTTTCCTGTGTTCAGCGTGAGCTGAGCAAGGTGAGGCTACAGGGGGGAGAGTTTAGTTATGCTTCATTTCTGTGTTGCTTCTTTTTTGAGAGGGTGCTTACATTGCAGCCCCGTGTGCCGATCTGGGAAGGTGAGATCAGTGAGCCGCGGATGGTTCGGTGGGGAGAGATGATGTGCCAGAGTGGTGGCGGGGTAGATGGACATTTCTTTACTTTAGATATGTATGAGCAATGGGAGCAGATGCCAGTTCTCTTCGATGATTATCCATACCATACTATGGATTACAGGGGGGACATTGAGATGCTGTGAGCTCCAGGACAGGCTTGGGGGATAGATGGTACGTATTTCTTTTAGTATATCATGTTTGTATTTTTCAGCTATGATGATAGCTATAGGTGTTTTGATGATGATGACATCTTTGATTGTTGGTTATTGTAGATGTGGGTCCACGGCCTCCACGGGATCATCAGGGCCGCAGGTGTCATGTGGTGGTGGCACCCCCACCACCTGCGCGAGGAGTCATATGCCATCGGGGTGATGATGTGGCAGAGGAGGGTGTACAGGGTACCATCGATCATCGATTGGATGGTGTGGCAGATGATGGTTGGAGGGATCTGGACCAGGAGGTGTTGGACCTTTGTTTTGATGCTCCACGAGAGTGAAGATCAAATTTGTTGCAGATTGTTGTGTTGGCAATGGAGGGGAGGGCTAGGGACCATGATGATCCAGAGGAGGAGGATCCCTAGGAGGACGTAGGCCGTGATGACAAGGACTAGGCTGGTTATCTTGCCCCCAAATGCTGATGAGCATATGGGGATGTTTTTGTTGATATATATTATGTACGACTGATGTGTTTTTTTGTATATTCAGGTGCTGAGTGCACTCTTTGACATTATGACTATATATATATTTATGCACATGGATGCATTTTTGGATGATATAGTTGTGTATGCACGTGGATGCACATCTATCATTGTTTTATGTTTTGTTGCACGTGGATGCAATTGTTTACGTTTTGTATACCCGTGGAGGCACATTCTATGCACGTGGATGCAATATTATGTTTCTGTATTCTCGTGGAGGCACATTCTATGCACATGGATGCAATATTATGATGGTTTATTTTGTCTGTTTATATGGTTTTTTGATGGCTATGTGATGCTATCTTGATGCATGTTTGGTGTGTTACATGGTTTGGTTGACGTGCCAATCTAGAATGTTGTTTGCCATTTGGTATGCTACACTATTGAGATTTCTTGTGACATGAGTGAATGAAATGGATTCAAAATGTCTAACCATTTCTTTAGTGCGCAGGAATTTTCTAAAGAGATAGGGATTGCGTACCTGGTAGCAATTGTTGAGTTGGGAAACAAGAAGCTAGGAGTTGAGGAAGACATGAAGGTGACTTATGCCGATATGGAGGGCAACGGTCAGAAGACCGGTCACATCATCTTACTCAACCTGGTTATTTGTGGCAGCACCTATGCACACTCTGTCGAGGTGGATCAACTCATGTGAGGGGGAATAGATTACCCAAGCTGCGGAGGCGAGGTTTGGAGACCAGTAACTTGCATCGTCGGCAAAGCCAACATAGTAAAGTGGAACGGGATCCATCTATGCACATGCAGGAAAACAAAATGTAAGGATTTTGAAAGTTTTGGTATTGAAAAAAGAATTGAAACTGTACAATAAGGACCGTGGTGTCCAAAAGATGTTATGGGTAAAAGCGTTTGAGGTACAACCTGTTATGAGGGTTGCGCAGGGGGTTACCTTCTGAGTCAGTCAAAATGTATGCCCCATGTTCGAGGCAAGTGTGTATGATATGATGTATGGTCCTTGCCACATGGATTCAAATTTTCCTTTGCCCTTTTTATCATGGGATTGATCATAAATGAGTACAAGGTCTCCTTCACGGAAGGCGCTCGGGTGAACGTGCTTATCATAACCATCTTTGGAGTAGTTTTTTGCGTCTTCAATGGTTTGGAGGGCTGCGCGACGATCCTCATCAACTTGTTCCAATAGAATCAACCGTTGCTCGAGTGGTGAGGTGTCTGGGAGGAGTTCGATGGCGATATGTAATGTTGGGATCTGACACTCAATGGGGAGGACAGATTCCATGTCGTGAACCAAATGAAAAGGGATAAAACCAGTGGTGGTTTTAGTGGAGGTACGGTAAGACGACAATGTGGGAAAAAGCATGTGATGCCAATTGGACTTATGCCGATCGACAGTGCGCTGGAGGATTGTCTTCAAAATTTTGTTAATTGCTTTGACTTGGCCATTCCCTTGGGGGTAGTAGGAGGAGGTGTATTGATGTTGGAATTCGAGGAGGGTTGACAATTCTTGCCAGATATAGTCCTCGAAATGAGAACCATGGCCTGAAAAGAGTTTCTTATGTACTCCAAAATGAGTAATAACATGGTTGAAGAAGAAGTGGGCTGCAGTGTCAGCTGTGCAGTTAAAGGTAGGCATGGCTTCTGCCCATTTGGTAAAGTAATCGATGGCCACAATGATGTATTTATGGCTGCCAACTGATGCAGGATTACACTCCATGAAGTCGATGACCCATTTGCAAAAGGAACCAACGGTGACTACTAGATGGAGGGGGGCGGGGGGAGTCCTTGCCTCGGGGGAAAAGAGCTGGCAATTTTGGTAATATTTGACTACTATGATGCAATTAATAAATAGTGAGGGCCAAAAATACCCTGCATGGATCAGATTTTGGGAAGTGGCCATTCCAGAGAAATGGACATCGCAGGCACCACTATGATAGTCATTAAGGACTTGTTCTGCTTCTTCCTGAGAAAGGAAACGCCGTAGGATTGTGTCGACACCACGTCGATAGAGGACATTGCCTAAGAGGAGATAATGGGAAGCATGGTGGCAGATGCAAAGACATCTGTCATGGTCTACATCAGGTTGAAACTTTTGTGTACGTAGTTGAACCAAAATGTCGTCGTTCCAAGGGTCATGTGACGAGATGATGAACAAATGGTCGTCAGTTAGACCAGTATTGACTAATGGTGATGGCGACGAGGATGGTAGGTATGTAATGAGTTGAGCAAGTGCTAAAGCTTTAGTGCTCTTAGGGGTTGTGAAAGCTAGGTCATACTCTTGTAAGATAATAACCCATTTAGCTACGTGGCCTTGCAGAAGGTGACGGTTCAAGAGGTAGACCATGGGGTTGGAGTCTACAACAACTTTAGTGTGGCTCATGAGGATGTAATGCCACAACTTCTATACTGAAAAGATGACAGCGAAGGCCAGTTTCTCTTTGTATGGGTACCGTAGCGGCGGGCTAGATAAGGTTTGGCTCACATAATAAATGACGTACTCTTGACGAGCAAGGTCTTCTTGAATGAGAACTCCAGAGACGACATATTCGGATGCTGAAACGTAAAGAATGAAATATTTGGAGAAATACGGAGTGGAGATCAAAGGGGATTTGGTGAGAGATTTCTTTAGGTCATCGAAAGCTCCTTGTGCTGGGTCATCCCACACAAAAGGGATGTGGGTATAGAGCAAACGAAGGAAACCATGAACCATCGTGGCATAATCGGGGACAAAACAATGAAGGAAATTTTCTTTCCCTAAAGGCTCTACAATTGTTGAAGCGTACGGGGTGATGGGAGGTCTAAGATGGCTTGGACCTTTAATGGATCAAATACAATACCTTTCTGTGAGATGATGAAATCTAACTACCATCCTGCTACAACACAGAATACACACTTGAGTGGGTTCAAGTGGATTTGATATTTTCGACAATGTAGGAAGACTTTCCGAAGGTCATTTAGATGATCGGATCATTTTTTTATCAGGTCATGAGGTCATCAAGGTAGATAAGGATAATGTTGACCAAGTCATGGAAACAATATGTCATGGCCTGCTGAAAAGTAGCTCCAACATTTTTAAGGCCAAAGGGCATAACACGGTAGGCAAAGCTGCCCCATGGGTGGTGAAGGCAGTCTTGTACTGATCTTCTTTGCGAATGTGAATTTGGTTATACCCGGAGAAACCATCCATAAAAGATAGTATCTCATGCCCTGCACAAGCATCGATAAGTTGGTCAATAAATGGTGTGCGAAAGTTATCTTTGGGACAAGCTAGGCTTAGGTTGTGGAAGTATGTACAGAGACAGATAGTGCCTGTCTTCTTGTTAACTGGTACTGGGTTAGAAACCCAGGTGGTGTAGGCTATGGGATAAATGAACCCTGTTGTGCGAAGCTTCTCAATTTCTGGTTTGATGGCAAGATATCATCAATGAACCCTGTTGTGGGATGATATGTATGATCGGTGGTGCATATCATCCCAGGGGTAATTAGGTGCAGTAAGTGGTTCAAGTCTTTCCTCGTTATTGCGGAAGCATTGTGTTGTCAAATCGGTTGACTGGGGTGTGCTGGTGGATGAGATCATATAAATGGTATTAATCTCTTCCGAGGAGGAAGTTTTTGGGGGATATATTTCCTCAATGAGAGGAGGGGATATCTCTAGGTCGGCATTATTTAATTCGTATAGAGCCACTCGATAATCTGGGATATCAGAGCAGTGATGTGAGTAATGGCCGTAAATGATGCATATCGCACAAGGGTGATTGGTACGCAATGATTTATCATGAGTATGAGTGGGAAATTCAAGTTTGACAAATGGTATGTTAGCGTTCTCATCCAACATTTGCATGTGTTCTTGAAGTGTTGGTAATTGTGGACTTGGGGGGAGCATGAATTGTTGGGGGATTCTTCGCCAGCTTTGGAGTCAATGGGGCGATGTGGGTTGTGGGTCTAGTGGTGTAGGTTTGTGGGCCTCTTCCCCCAGTGTAGCGAAGTTGAGGGGGAGCATTGCTACATGTTGATGCAGTGGCCACTGTTGGAGGTGGTCGGTTTTGGATGTTCGTTACACTGGGGGGTGGATGGTTAGAGGTATTGATGGGTTGGACTGGTTGTAAAATAACATTCGGTGTTAGGGGAGGAGTTGGGGTAGAAAGGTACTACACAGGTAGTCCTAATGTTAACCCGGGAAGGTTGAGCATAGCCATTACTGGGGTACTGACTACTCTTGAAGGAGGAAATAGAAACAGGATGGTGTGGATGGGTGTATCTCCTACATGACTGGGACTGAGGGTGGTTGCGGTAGTAAAGGGGTCTGTTGTTTAGGTGCCTACGAGAGGGTGCATAAATCAGATATTTCAGTTATCCATAAAGGGGGTGGAATGGATTGAAATGTGGAAGTCATGGGAGTATCTAAGTATATCCCAGGTCCGACTGTGGAGACGAATGATGTGGGTGCGCTCTTAATGGGTTGTTCAATCATAGGTAGAACATTTTCGGGTGCGACAGGGGAATTCAGATCATAGTATGTCAATTGATCGATTTTGACCACACGTCCCTCATGGGGAAACATCATGATGTGGAAAGCGGATGAAGCTACATCTTTCATGGCATACATGTAACTTCATCCTAGTAAGAGGTTGTAATTAAGTTGGGCATTGATGACCTCTATGTCTATGAGAACTATTTTTCCACCTAATTGGACAAGCACGTTAGCCAAAAGGCCTTTCGGTTGAGCTGAACGGCCATCGTAAGCTCGTAATGCTATGGTGGATGGTTGCAGTGTCGGAGATCCGAGCTTCTACCAGACAAATGTTGACATCACACAGGTGGAGGCACCTTCATCGATGAATGAAAAGGTTTTGAATGGACACATAAACTTGAAATGCTAATGTCGAAGGAATACGTGGTTTGACTTGGTCCAAATCGAATGCCATCATTCGTGAATCATTAGGGTCTATTGCACCAATGGCAGACAATAAGAGTTTCCTCTGTGCAGGACATTTTTTCAGGACTTCCAGGGAGGACATGGCAACGGGGGACTGGGCTAAGTCTTCCACAATATTATAATTTGAGGTGACACGAGCATTAGTGTTATTGTTTATTTGTCATAGGGGGAATCGAGGGGCTTTAGGGCCGCCGTCCAATGGCATAGTAGGTATGTGTAATGGCTGATCAGTTGGAAGGATGTTTGTGGCTGGATCAGTAGGCGTGGTATCATGGGTTGAGCTATATTGGTTTCGGTGTCTTTGGAGGTTGATATCATTTGATGACATTATTAGTAGATGGTGAGTGCCCGAATCTGTATGCTGATAATCAGTTGTAGCGTAAGTAATTTGCTGCTGTGTTGTCGTGGATCCTTATGAGGGATCCATTGGATAGGCATTTACTACTCCTTGGTTGGGTAAAGGATTTTGTAATATCAAGGGTTATGGTTGAGGAGGTCACGCTGGCTGTGCCGTGTGTCCTTGGAGTTGGGTGTCATCAGTCCAGAGTTGGCGTGCTTGCTCCAAATGGGGGCATGAGTGTGTGTAATGCCCATATACTTCGCATATGGAACATGGATGGTTTGTTCTTAAGTTAGGATTTTTACCCTATTTCAGTGGACGATCAGGGTTTTGGTTGGAGGGAGAAGCGTTATTATTATTCAGAGGAATAGGTGGCTAACCGCCTTGGTTTTGAGGTTGATTGTTCCCATGGTTTCGTCCTCTTCCGCGGTTCTGTTGACCTCCTTGATTATGTTCGTTGTTCTAGTTTTGGGGCTGAATCTGCTTTGCATACACTTTCCCTTAGGAAACAAGGGGATTTTGAGGTCGTGCAGGTGCTGGAGCAGGCTGCGGTGGATAGTAAGCAGGAGGGTTTGGAGGTGGTCTAGGTGCTTGTTGTGTTTTTTGGTAAGTTTGAGCTATTGGAAGTGTTGGGGCAGAAGGTGCTTCCTGTTGAGGGTAATAAGCCAATTGGCCTTGTGAGTGAACAGGGGTATGATTGGCCCATTGGTTATAATATGTAGGAGGTGCATAAGCTGAAGGTGCGTGCCTGTAACACTATGGTGGGCATGAGGGTCCATGAGAGTGGTGGGTGTGTGTCATTGGAGCATACGAAGTTGTAGCTATGGAATGTGATGTAGCCCTTGAAAGGTATGGGGTATTATTGGTACTCATCATGGTAAAGGGTTTGTTTTGTGACACAACTTGGACAATGATGCCATCGATGGCATGGGATGCCCCCGGCGTGTCGTTCCAGGATGGATCGCCGCGCGGGGCATTAGGTAAGATAGTGTATAAATATCCAGACTAGGCGTAGATTAAATCAAACTGCTGGGCTTTTAGAATGGCTTCTTCTTTTGACTGGGGTCATTAAAAAGCCACATCTTTGGCTATGGATGGAAGGAGAGATTTTAGGAACCAATCCAGGAAAATACGATCATCTAGCTTGATCTTGCATGAACTATGGCGTTTACGCCACTCATGGATGTGATCTATGATATGGGTAGCCGTGTTCTGTGTGCAAGATAGTAGGATTTGTACTCCTGCGTCAGAGCGGACAGGTAGTTGAAAGAACTGTAGGAAAGTCAAAGCAAAGGATGGAAACGTAGGGTGTGTCCCATGAGGTTGCTCAATATACCATTTGGCTTCCGAGCTAGTGAAATTTATTTGTAACAGATGTAGGCGAATAAAGTCATCTACTATGGAGTTGGAGGAACAACATAGATGAAAAGACATAATGTGATTTTGTGGGTCTTCACCACCCTTCCCTTCAAACTTAGGGATGTTGGATGGGAGTTTAGTGGGCATGTGAGGCCAAGTAGGATGATGTCTAATGGGATCGTTTGTTAATCTTTCCAGGTCCGGTAGGTTAAGACTAGCCATAAATGGAAAACTAGTAGAGGAGTGCGACATGGTCAGTGGGGCATAAGTGCTATTCATATCATTATTGATTAGGCCACTACCTCCAAAGCGAATATTAGCCATGACGGGGATATGAAACCCAAATTGAGGTGTGGAGTTGGTGTGGGAGGGTCTCGCACCTCTAAGTGTAACATGGGTTTCAGATGGGTTGGTATTAGGTATAGTAACTGTTGGGTTTGGTATATTAGCAGGGATGGTAGTTGTAGGTCCCATTGAGGGAATTCCTAGGGTATGTCCCATGGAGGGCATACCCAAAGTAGGTGTGGGTTCAATTGAGGGAATACCCAGAGTAGTTGTTGTAGTTGTGGCTACCATGGTGGAAATTGTGGCGGCGGGGGTGGTTGATGTTCCACCAGCAGTCCCTATAAAGAAGGGGTTGGAATTCATACCAGCCATGGGGCTAGTTGGTGCTATGTATGTAGGGTTCTTAGATTTTGCCTCAGAGTCAGATGTGAAATGAGGGGCATCAGAATCGGATGACGGGGCTCTATGCCAATGATGTGTGGAGTCAAGTGACAATGCTCTTCATTTGTGACAAGTGGTGTCAAGTGAACCGTATTGTAGGGCTTCACCTCCGAAGCGTCAAGAACATCTCCGGGACTCAATGGTGACATTCGACTAGTAAAACTAATGGGTGGTGGTGAGTGGAAAGCTAAAAAACCCTAATGCAACCGTGTTTGCAGGAAGGAAGCACAAAAACAATGGCACTCAGGCCAACAACCAACCTCAAAACACTTGCGGTAACAACTGTGCTACGATAAGTGGAGTAATAAAAAAAGGTGGTCAAAATACCAACAACCAAATGACTCCTAAAAATAAAAATGGTGTACTCACTAAACCAAGGGGAGGTAAGAGAGCATGCAAGCACCTAACTAAAAAGGTATTATGGTTCCAACAAGACATATCCTGTGCAAGGTGATGAAATCCAATTCAGACAATACAAAACATAGACCCAAAGGCTAATGATATCCCCCTACCGGGAGGGACACCCGGTAGACAATCCTAGAAGAAAGGCCACTAAGATACGTCGTTCATGACACGTCTAGAAAGGTGAATCTGCAACTCTTGTTCTATCGTCGTTGTACTCCCATACAGGTAGTACATCGAGAACAAATAGTAGGTATCCTTTGGTGACTGAATGGATTGCGGTAGTCCACTAAGGCCTCCTAAACTAGTCTTTCTACTTCGACTCTCCTAAGGGAGAGGCCTTTCTGACAAGTTGGTGTATAATTGTGCCAATAAGTACTAAGGGATTTTGGTACCCTAATTGTCAACCACTATGTCTCAAATGAAAGTGAGTGAGGGGTGTTATTTGGATACCTATCCCCTCAATCCTACCTAACTACTATGTTCTTTTGATGTTCCCCAAGTGGGGTTAGAATGTTGGTTGATTTAGATAGATTTTAAGGCTCACTTTGATTAATGGTGATAGAGTGTGTGTAAGTGTGGTTATGTACCAAAATAAAATGCCTCTCTTGAGAAAATATCAATGAAATTAAAATGCTAATTTCAACTTGCAAAATATGAAATTTTTTTAACTGTAAATGCTTAAAAACTTTTTCTTTCAATAAACTGATTTTTTTTAAAAATGATGTAATAAAGCAAATAACAAAAAAAGAAAATGAATCTCTAAGGCTGCAAGTAAAATAGTAGGCTATTAAAGTGAAGGTGAAAACGATGGAAAATATGGGTTGAAATGGGTGACAAAAACTCAGACGACAAATCACAGTGCTCAGGACGAAATCGCGGCTGTCTGTGGCAAAACTCGCGATTTGGATCGCTACGATCTGGGGAAAACTCGCGATTTGCATTGTGGCTAGGAGGTTGCAAGTTGTGATATCGAATCGTGGCTATGGGTTGGAAACCTGCGATCAGGATCGCGGATAACATGGAAAAACTCACGATTTCAGGTGAAAAATAGGTTTTTGAAATCGTGGCTTTCGGTGAAAAAACGTGATGTGGATCGTGGCTGTGGGTTTAGGAACCTACGATTTTCGAGACGGAAAAAGTCGTCAAAAACGAAAGCCAAAAATTAAAATTTTGGACTATGTGGGTTGCAGAAATGGTCAAGGGTTAGGGCAGCAAGCTATGGGCTTAGTAGTAAGCCAGATCTACAACAATAAAGCTAAATAACAAAAAAAAAAAGAAATCTAGATCTAAAGAAATATTCAAAGATTCGAAGTAAAGCGGAGTCGCCAAAAACTGTTGCTTGGGTTTTCACCCAAGCATGTGCAAATGTGAACCTATTAACTTCGTAGTAGCAGTCTCGATTAAAGCAATAAAAACTAATGTAAAAAAAAATATTAAACTAAGGTGTGCAAGAAAGTAAATCTACAGTAAACAGTAAAAACTTGAATGATCCACGCAAAAAAAAAAATTATTTACGAAAAAATATCTTTAGAAATAACAGATTACCTCAAAGGGTGAGGATGGATGAGCTTGAGCAACTGCAATGGTGAGGTGCTCCAATGCTCCAATGATCTTTCTCTTCTCCAAATTCAAGTGGGAGGATTGGCCAAAAAGGGATTCCAAAGATGTATCTAAGCTCAAATGATGGCTCAAGATCTCAAGGAAGAAATTGGTAGCATAAGGATAGGATGAGTGTGGATGAATAGTGAGGAGCCTCTATCACCTTTTTATAGCTTTTTGGTGATGGAAAATACAACTATGGTTTAAGGAAACCAATGGTATTGGTGAAAAATGGTTTAGGTTTTCTTTTCCTCTTTTTCCCTCTTTTTTTTCTTTTTATTCCCTTTTAATTGAGTTTTGGGAATTTGGATCCCTTTTGAGGTTTTTTTGTATTTTTTGAGGAAAATTTAAATATTTTGAGGAGAAAAAGATGGAATTTGGTCTTTTTGGTGACCTTTTGAAGGTTTTGGAGGCTAAAATGGTAGGAAAAGTGGAAAAATGCGTCATGTGAATAGGGAAATGAGCTAGTGAGCACTTTTTGGGTGTTAACATGCACAAGCTCTAAATTTTCATTCTTCTTTTGTTTCCCAACCCTGAGAAATTTGACTCTCTTCCGTTTTTTTTAAACACAACTCTCACAGAATTCCAAACTTACCTGCTTCAGATTTGGCAGCAACTTCCTTGAGTGGAGAATCTGCATCCCCTTCTCATTCATGTGGCCAAGACTATGATGCGATAATGTTGTATCTATTCTTGTGGAAGCTAAAGAGATAGAATGGTCAGTATTATGAGGACATACATACAATGTACCTATCCTGTCTCCTTTTGCTATCACCATTGATACTTTAGTGATTTTCCACCACGTTTCTCCAAACGTAGATAAACAACCGCCATATCCCAACTGCCATATTGAGATCGTATTTATTTTCATAGCAGGAATATGCCTTACATCTTTCAGCAACCATTCAATTCCATTCTTTAGTTTTATCCATAACTTACCCATTCCAACAATTTTACATGGCTCATCATCACCCAATAAAACATGTCCAAAATCGCCCGGAACATAATCATGAAAGTATTTCCTATGGGGTGCAGCATGACATGAAGCCCCTGAATCTACTACCCAGTAATCACTAGTATTATCTAATGCAAGAATCAAAGCATCTTGTAACACATCACTTGCTACATTTGCTTCCTGAGTAGTCTCCTGCTATCCATCTCCTTTCTTCTTTAGAGATCTGCAGTCTTTCTTCATATGTCCTTTCTTTCCACAGTTCCATCACTCTATATTTCCCAGTATGGACTTGGATCTGCCCTTTTTATACTTGTTGTGATCACCTTGGCTCTTTCCTCTCTCCCTTTTCCTTCCCCTGTTGTCCATGGTCAACTCATTACCTGATGTCTCACCTATGATTTTTCTTCGCATTTCCTAGCTGAGAAGAACACCAACAACATCATCAAATTTCAAGGTGTTTGAACTAGAGACAGAGTTACTTACATCCATGACCAAGCCATTCCATATTTCTGGTAATGAACAAAATATTAGAAGAGCCCTAACCTCATCATCAAAGTTCACACTTATAGAACTTAGTTGATTTGTAACCGTATTAAATTCATTTAAATGATCAACAACATATCCACCTTTTGACATCTTCATATTAAATAAAATGCTTCATTAGAAATACCTTGTTGGAGGCCAAGGGTTTTTCATACAGCTTACCCAATGCGCTCATCAGACCCTCCGTTGTATTTTCTTTTGAGATATTGAAATCCACTGATGAATCCAGGCTCAACTGAATTTTTCCTAGTGCCTTTCTATCAAGAACCTCCCATTCTTCATCTTTCATAGTTGTCAGTTGTTTTGATTTTCCTCCCAATAGTAGGAATAGATCCTTCTGGTACAGATAGTCCTCTATTTGCATCTTCCATAACTGGTATTTTTTGCCATTAAATTTCTTGACCTTAAACTTTCCTTCTTCCGTCATTGCTCCCACTTGAACTAGGAACCATTCTTTCCTACGAGTTTATCTGCCAAATAGACCTTTGGATTTGATACCAATTGTTAGAAAAACAGGATTGTAGAGCAATAACAATAAACAAGATGCAAATATAAATTACACAAACACATTACAAGAGAGACACCAATATAACGTGGTTCACCCAAGATGGGCTACGTCCACACAGAAATTGCCAGTCCTTATTATTATACCATCCCGCAAATGAAGGGATACAACCTGCAACATATCCGCTGCAACTTCCTCTTCACTCTCTCTCAGTATCTCTTACACGATCTCATAGATCTTTACAATGCTACAATACCTTACACAGCCATATTATAATGTCTTCCTTTTAAAGGGGAAATACCATGGGAAAATACCACGGGCTACCCCCTGGACCCCTCGTTGCACGTGTTGGGATCATAACCAAACCTGGGGTACAAACAAGGCTGAAACAACATGATCTATGAGACTGGAAGATTAGGCTCCACAACCAACAAATAATAATTTAACAAAATTATTAAATAATAATATAGTTCAACATTAACCTTTGACATCACATATTGAATTATAATTGAAATATTAATTATTAGTTGACCGCTACACTTTCAAGCTCCAATTACAATTTATTTATTAATGACCAAAAGCAATAATTAACATTAATCATTATTAACCTTGATTAATATTTATTTATTAATTAATTAGATAATAATAATTTAAACTTCCATTATCATTTATTGAATTAGTACAACATCCAACAATCAGACCAAGTAATTATTATTAACCTAATTAATATTTATTTAATGATGACTGCAATCACTAATCAACCTTAATCAAGATTAAACCTTTCATTAATAACTTGACGGAATTGTATCAATTCATAACTAAATAAGTAGTTATAATTATAATGTAATTAGTCATAATCGCAATGCATCAAATCCCAATTATAATAGTATAATAGATCATTCATACAAGCACATATAATTGAGTTATGTAAGCATAGCTACTGCTTACATACTTCATGTAGGTACACTAGTAGTACTCAAACTCACGTAACGCATAATCACACAAGTTATTATCTACTAATGCATACTTAAATACAGATTTGCAATGTCAAACAACTTTCTAACTTAGATCTTAATAACATATGAAAACCACACAATGTACTTATTTACCATACAAGAATCAAGCAAAGGTTTTCAACACACAAATAATTAATGAAGTTTCTCTCTATAACTTCAATGACATTCCTATATACCTACTTCATTCTATCTAATTCACAACTAACTTCCTCACCCTATCCTTCATATACTAGAATATCCTGGAGCATCAACTATATTGACCTAAATCTATATAGAACCTATAAGTAGAAGTGTTGACTACATCGACCAATCTTCCCTAGTAGGCACCCACTAGTCATCATCACACAACTTGGGGAGTGTGTCGTAGCACAACCCTCCCATGACTCCAGGTTTCGGAGGATAAACAATGGGTAATGACTTCATCCCTCCTAATGAACAAGGGACTATGTTTACATCATCATAGTGACTGCGTTGTGACTATTGTACTCAAGTTTTGTCATCAAATAGACAATTTGGGAAGTTGAGTTTCTTGGACCCCTACACCTGCCCACACATCATGATAATAAACCAATACCCATACAAAACACTAATGGTTCACTTACATACCATTTATCTTCCAGAATTTATGTCACCGATGCAACTCCACTTCATAGGATCTAGATATCACTTAGCTCTTTTAAACCTGTAGGTTAGTCTCCCAACATGAGATCGTGTAATATCATGACATCACTGACATGTATACATATTTCATTACTAATAAACAATAATGAAATAAATTTTCTATGTACCATGCACCTAGTATGATCCAGGTGGATATCGGTGGCCACCCACCTTTTCCACTGGCTCAAAATAGTTTTCCATTTTGGCAATTTTCTAGTAGCTTTTGTACGGTTTTTTGGGTCCTGAACTTACGGGGCCGTTTTGAGGCCCTAAACGATTTTTTTTGGTCCCACAGTGGCCCGGAAGATGACCATAGGATCCTATCTTGCACCAATTCATTATTTTAGTCCTCATATATATCTTTCCAATGGTCTTATGAACACCCCAAACATAGATCATACACAAAATCTATGACCCCGACAAGTTGATTGCTCAACTAACCACCGCGGGGCTCACAAACTTTGTGACAGTTCATCTCCCAGGGTTAGGGTTTTGGATGTTTATGGTTCTTTCCATCATGATTATGATAAATAGTCCCTTTTAACCTCTTTGTATTCAACTTGTCATGAATGAGCGTAGTCACCACATCTATTCTCATAGATAAGCTACCACCATTCTAGCTGCTTTATTTTACAGTCTGCTCTATTTCTGCCATTTAATAGAATTTTTGTTTACTGTATCATTGTATTCCTTGCAATATATTTGTGTATGTGGTTATATATTTTTTCTTTCATTTTTTTCTCACATGAATCTAGATCAGTGGTATCAGAGCGGTCTTCTCTTTCGTTATTTCTCTGAGCATGGCCTCGACGAGGTTAGAATATAAACACATGGGTCTTGAACTAGTTTAACTTGATAAAGACCCCAGTGGCCCAAAATTCCCCCCACGACTAAGGAAAAAGGAGATGATGGCACAGAAGATCCTATCAAGATGTTGCTCGAGGAATCCCTTGCACTACATAGGAACAAGATGATGGATCATTTCATGCAAATCCTTCAACAAATGCCGATAGAGTCAAAGGGGTCAGCAAGCAGAAGCAGTCACTTCGAAGGAGACACACCTTTAAAGGTACAAGTTAACTCTTATATTCCTTTATTTGAAAGTCAAATAAATGTTGGTGTACTAGATAAATGGTTGAGTCTGCTAGAGGACTATTTCTCTGTCCACAATTTTTCCAATATGGAAAAGATCATCTTGTTGCTCCTTAAGGTGGTGCCCCATGTGAAAGATTGGTGGGACACTTACTGTGAGAAAAATGTTGTAGACATGATTGATATTTTTGGGGGAAAACACACATGGGCATCTTTTATGGAATCCCTCAATAAGAAATACTATCTCATTGGTATTTATGACGACTAATACACAAACTGGATCACTCTATGGTAGGAGAGAGATCAAATGGTGCCAGAGTACACTAACACCTTCCATACCTTGCTAACAAAGCTCGATATTAGGGACTCCAAGTGACACCTGGTTCTCAAATATTGCAGCGGCCTACATAGTTACATTTGAACCAAAATGGAGTTCATGGACATATCATCATCAGGTGTCGCTTATCGATATGCTATCAAAATCAAGCAAATATTTTAGCAGAAGAATAAGAAGGAGTTTGGGTTTGTGAATCCATTGCAGAAGCAAGGAAAGGGAAAACCTAGCCCATAGAACAAAGGATAGAGTAAGGACAACCATCCCCAGGACAACTAGTCCAAATCATAAGAAAATAAGGGAAACAAAAAGACAAAGAAGGAAACTGGGAAATGGTGCAAGTTCCATAAGATCCCCTGGCACAACACTGATAAATTTTGGTCAATGAAATCATTGGTGGATGAGATCAAGGATTTATATTCAATTCTCGGTTCCGAATTTGATTCTGAATCCAAATTCCCAGTCACATACAGGGAAATCAGATCATCGATATAGAACCCAGTGTTACCATCGCTACCACAAAGATCTAGCTCAGTGGTCTAGAGGAGCCAGAGGAAGGACAACGCCTTTTCCACTCACATATGTGGGTCAAGGAAAATGCACTACATTTCATTGTTAACAGTGGAAGCCAAAAGAACCTGATTTAGGTAGAGGTTATCAAATGATTGAAGTTTCCAATGACACCACACCCGCAACCCTACAACATTGGGTGGCTCAGCCAGGGACGGGACATCCATGTCAGTCAATAATGTCGCCTACCCTATGGTATCAAGCCCTTCAAAGATGAGGTAATGTGTGATGTTTCCCAACTTGAAGTTTGTGATTTTCTTTTAGCACAACCATATATGTGGAAACATCATGTTGTGTATGAATCTAGGCCTCGTAAGGTCATTGTTACTTTGGGTAAGTAACTCTACAAGATACCAAAGACAATTCCCAACACTAAAATGCCTCTGATTACAACTAAGAAGTGGAGGAAGGTAATATCCCAGACTTGGAAATTTGTCCTCTTCATGATTCGTTCTGAAGGTGAGCGAAATATCACAACAAATTCCATTGCCTCTACATGGGATCCCTCTACATAGAAGAAACAAGTGGACAAGGTCATGGAAGCATACAGAGACATCTTCACCACACCTGTTGGGGTGCTAGCACATTGCCAAGTCAAGCATTCCATTGATTTGATACCCAAGGTGCCTTTACCTAATGGGATAGTATAGAGGCATTCCCTCATGGAAAATGAATAAATCAAATGTCAAATTCAAGAATTAATCCAGAAAGGGCATATTCAACCCAACTCCTCACCTTGTGGGATTCCAATTGTGTTGGTGCAGAAGAAGATGGGACATGGCGACTCTATATTGATTACAAAGCTCTAAAAAAAATCATAGTTCGGAATTGGTATCCCATTTTCCAGACTGGTGACTTTCTTGACCATCTCAAGGGTGCCAAATATTTCATTAAGATTGATCTGAAGTCTAGCTATCATCAGTTCCAATTAAGTAGACTAATGTCTAGAAGACTTCCTTCAAATATTAGGAAGGATTTTTGAGTGGTTGGTCATGCCTTTTAGATTGACTAATTCTCCAGAAACTTTCATGTGAATTATGGACGATATTCTTCATCCATTCACCAATTATTTTGTTGTCGTATATCTATATGATATCCCCATCTATAGCAGAATGTGGATAGAACATTTGCAACATATCCGCTATGTCCTCAGCACCCTCCGACAACACAATTTATATGCCAATCTAGATAAGTGCTCATTTGGAATGGAGAAGATTCAGTATATGGGATACATCGTGGACGAACATGGTGTGCATTGTTAAAATTTGAGCATTAATTCACAATACTCTTGGATCTTTACTGAGAGAATAACATATACAGTATATCAATGCATACCAATCACAATAAGCATGACAAGCATCACAAGAATCAAAAGCATGAGAGACAAGAGACACAGAGTTTCCGTGGGGAAAACCCTAAGGTGAAAAACCCCACAACTTCCTCAGAGATAGAGAGAGCAATGGCTCAACCAAAGTACAACCAAAATACACTTGAGATAGTCTCCTAGAGCAGATGATCCTCCTTCTCACTAGTGCACCACTTTCTGAGTGAGAGAAGTGTGTCTTTCCGAATGATCCAAATAGAGATCTCCCGATCTCTATTTATACTTAACCTGTTTGCTCAGTGACCTTATGGGGCCGACTTGTCTATATAGATACATCCACAATATAATATATATTTTAGGGCCGACCCCACACATGGTGGTCTAATAACCCATCGGCAAGTACACACACTTGCGACACTTGTCAATCCACATGATGACACTTCCTTATAGAGGAATAACACATCTCTTATAAGGGTACAATAAATATATATGAAATACATTCTGAAGTTACATATACATCAACACTCCCTCTTAACTAGGAAGGTATTTCTCGACACAGTTCTGCTAGACAAGTCTTCTTCTCGGGATCATCGTCATCATCATCGTCACTACTGCTGCTATCTCAACCAATATCTAACTCTACTCGTCATAGGAAGTTCTACAGAGCTAGTCCTTTTTCATACTGGATGTAGGCCCACCACCTGCAGGTCTTCATCATCTGTGCGAATGGTCTGATAGAGGTGGCCTCTCAGGGCTAATTTTATGTGCGGATGCAATACCAGAAAGAGTATCCCAGGAACATTTATGTTCCTAAGCACGATCGGTAAGATCTCCCACGACTGATTACATGCAACTCCTCCACAATACCTTTAAAGAGCATCCCAGGAACATTTATGTGCCGCAGCATGACCGACAATATCTCTAAAGAGCATCCTAGGACTTATTACGAGCATACAACTCAGCCTCTTGGATCTCCAGGACTGATTACATGTGGATAGACAAAACCTTTAAAGAGCATCGCAAGAACATTTATGTGCCATAGCACGACCGGCAAGATCTCTAAAGAGCATCCCAGGACTAATTACGAGCACACAGCTCAACCTCTCGGATCTCCAGGACTGATTACATGTCTTTGTAGTAATACCTCATCCCAGGACTGATTACAAGCACACAGCTCAACCTATCGAATATCTGAGGACTGTTTAAATACTACATAGCAATACCAGAAAGAGTATCCCAGGAACATTTATGTGCCATAGGACGACCGGAAAGATCTCCCAGGACTGATTACATGTTATTTGCACAACCTGCCACATATCATCTCTGAGCTCCAAGTATCGACCTAATACTCATGATCCAACGGATCATCATCACACGAGGCATCATCCTGATCATCATCACTTGTACCATCCTAGTACATATCATCTGGAGCAACATCCTGAAGCTCATCATCATGATCAACCTGATCATACAATGCATCCACCTAATGCACACCAAGTATCTACCTGATACATATCATCATACATGATCCACCTGATCATACAGTGTATCCACCTAATACAAATACAAATACATGATACATATCAACATACATGATCTACCTGATCATACAACGTATCCACCTGATACAGATACATGGTCCAAGCATCCAACATGATGCATATACAAATACATACAAATGATCCAACCGATCATATCCAGCATCCAACATGATGCGTACATACATATAAATGATCCAACTGATCATATCTAGCATCAACACAATGCGTACATACATACAAATATAAATGATCCAACTGATCATATCCAGCATCAACACGATGCGTACATACATACAAATATAAATGATCCAACTGATCATATCTGACATCAACACGATGCGTACATACATACAAATATAAATGATCCAACTGATCATATCCAGCATCCAACATGATGCATATATAGAGCAGTAACTGGAGCATCATCTTGATACTCATCATCCAGCGCTTACATCCACAGCGATGTGAAGGATCCTCCTTCCAACATGCTTGGGATGGCTTCAGCAAATGTGTCCATCACTTCTTCCTCGAAGTGTTGTCGATCTGAAGAACAACAAGCCTCTCCCTGAAGTACTCAAACTTCACCCTGGCTAGTGGCTTCGTCAGCACATCTGCAATCTGCTCGTCCATCGCAACATACAGGAGCGTCCATCGCAACATACAGGAGCTTCACGGCTCCTCTCTGCACCATATTCCTGATATAGTGATATTTGATCTCTATGTGTTTCGACTTATCATGAAACAATGGGTTCTTAGACAGCTTCACACAACTCTGGTCATCGCAGAATATACCAGTAGCATCCACTGGGAGATCAAATAACTCAGACAGTAGCTTCCATAGCCATACTGCCTCACAACTAGCTGAACAGGCTGCAACATACTTTGCCTCAGCTGTACTCAGTGCTATGCAGGACTGCTTCCTGCTGAACCAAGAGATCACACCTGATCCCATACTGAAGCAGCACCCAGATGTGCTCTTCCTATCGGTAGCACTGCCAGCCCAATCTGAATCAACATAACCCTGCAGGTTAAACTTTTGATTCGCTTCATACTTGAGCCCATAATCCACTATACCCTTCAGGTACCTCAGAACATGCTTTACAGCAACCAGATGAACACTCCTCGGATCCGTCAGGAACTGGCTCAATGTGTTCACTGCAAAGCAAATATCTGGTCTCGTGTTCGTCAGGTACATCAAGGACCCAATCATCTGACGATACATAGAGACATCAACCGGCTCAAATGAAGCATCACATAGAAGCTTTAGATTCGATGCCATGGGTGTGACCATGGCCTTGCAATCCATCATCCCAAATCTCTTCAGAATATCTACTGTGTACTTCCTTTGACCAAGGAAGATCCCACCTAAATTCTGCCACACCTCCATACCTAGGAAATACTGCATCATTCCCAAATCTTTCATATCAAACTCAGCAGCAAGCTTCCTCTTAGTATCTGCAATCAATTTGTCATCTCCTGTTACAAATAAGTCATCCACATGCAGGAGTAGAATCACAAAATTCCCTTCCTCAACCTTGTAGTAGAGGTTGTAATCCGCTTTACCCTTGGTAAAGCCCAAGCTAGATAGGAAACTGTCCATCCTACCATACCAAGTTCTGGGAGCTTGCTTCAAGCCATACAAGGCTTTCTTCAATCTGCACACATATGACTCCCTATCGTGTATTTCAAAACCGAGTGGCTGCTCTACGTATACTTTCTCTTCAACTACACCATTCAAGAAAGCAGTCTTGACATCCATCTGGTGTATTTTCCATTTCATTGCTGCATCCAAGGCAAGTACTGTTCTGATGGAAGTATACCTAGCTACAGGTGCAAAAGTTTCTTCATAATCTATTCCCTCTTTCTGAGAGAAGCCACGAGCTACAAATCTTGCTTTGTATTTCTCTACACTACCATCTACAGCATGCTTGATTTTGTAGAACCATTTGGAATTCACAACAAACTTCTCTTTAGGTCTTGGGACAACATCCCAAACATCATTCTTCATTATTGATTGGTATTCCTCAACCATGGCATCCTTCCATTCTTTCTTTTCCGCTGCTTCTTCATAACTGGAAGGTTCTTTGTTCATAATGTCACAGAGTAAAGCAACATAGCTGGTATATGATCTGGTTCTCTTCTTTGCTCTGTTCTTCTGGAATGCCAAATCTTTCTGCATCTTGAATGAGCTCTCTAGCCCATGCAAGTTTCCTCTTATGAGAGTTATCCTCATGGGGTGGATCTACAGGTTCTTGCGGATATTCAAACTCACGAACAACTTCTGGAATTGCTTCAGTCATGGTAGTGTCTTGAAATCTAGTTTCCTTAGGTTCTTCATAAACTTCGATAGGTGCCTTCCTTGATTTGATGAATGCTGAGTTTTCATCAAATGTTACATCCCTGCTGACATCAATCTTCTTGAACCCTGGAAAGTATATTCTATAAGCCTTTGAGCTTTCACTGTAACCCACAAAGATACCCTTCTTTCCTGAAGGATCTAGTTTGGTCCTCTTTTCCTTTGGGACATGAGTGTATAATGGACAACCAAATATTCTGAGATGGCTGACTTCAAGTTTCTTACCAGAAAAAGACATCTTCTGGTGTCTTGTTGTCCAATATCTTTTGGGGTGTTCTGTTCTGCACATATACAGCTGTTCTAGCTGCTTCTTCCCATAGATGCATAGGTAGATCCTGGTCATGCAGCATTGCCCTTGCTGCTTCCATGATTGTTATGTTCTTCCTTTCTACAAATCCATTCTATTGAGGATTATAAGGAGCAGTCAACTCCCTCTTAATCCCTGAATCACTGCAAAGCTTCTTGAAGTCACCTGAGGTGAATTCTCCACCATTGTCGGATCTGAATGTTTTGATCTTTTTGTCAGTTTGATTCTCCATCAAGGTTTTGAATTCCTTGAACTTATCAAACACCTCGTCTTTGTTTTTCAAGAAGTATACCCAAGTCTTCCTGGAGAAGTCCTCAATAAATGAGACATAGTAAACATACCCACTTAGAGAACTGTATGACATAGGACCACATACATCTGAGTGGATGATTTCCAGGATATCTTTTACCTTGCTTTCACTGCTTGGGAAAGCCTTCTTAATATTCTTACCTTTTGCACATCCTTTGCAAGCACCTTCATGTTTGGTCTTGATTTCAGGAAGACCCTCTACAGCCTTGCTTGCAATTGGAAGTGCCCTATAGTGCATATGAGCAAGTCTTCTATGCCAAAGTTCACTTGGCTCCATGGATTCATGCACCATGGCATGTTCAGGTTGTCCTTTTAATTTATACAAACCTCCCTCTTGCTCTCCAATCACAACTGTGTCATCTATGGTCTTTCCCTTTGGCCACATTAGGACTTGGCCATCCACAAATGCAACCCTCATAAATTTTGTATCCAATGCAGAGATGGAGAGTAAGTTCTTCTTGAGCCCAAGTACATAAAGGACTTCTTTCATCTTCAAAGATTTTCCAGAATCTAGGTTGTAGGAGGCTTCACCACTTCCTTTGATGGGATATTGATAATCATCCCCAAGTTTCACTTTATGGGGTGATTCATGTTCAGACAGATTTACAAAGGATTCTTTAAACCCAGTCATGTGTTTGGAAGCCCCACTGTCAATTAACCAATCATTACAACCATGGGAGATAGTACCTGTGAGAGCAGAGATTAGAACATACTCTTCTTCACTTGATGAGTCATCATTACTATCATCACTTTCTGCCCTAGCCTTCTTCTTTTGAGGTTCATCATCTTCGGCAGCATGAGCATGGTACCTTCTTTTGTTACCCTTCTTCTTCTTGCTGGAGTTGTTGTTATTGTGTTTGTCCCTTTTGTTCTTGGGACATTCTAAAGCAAAGTGACCCTTCTCATTAGAAGTGAAACACCTTAGATCTTTCTTATCTTTGTGAAAATGATGAGAATATTTCTTCTTGTGATGGGATGGCTCCCTCTTGAACTTTCCCTTCTTAGTGTGAGATGTGAGAGCTTGATCTTCATTTCCCATCTTCTCTTCTCTTGCCACAATCCTTGCTTCTTCTTGAGAACATTCCTCCCATAATCTGCTAAAGGAGATTAACTTCTTTCTGGCATAGATCCCCTGGATAAAAGAGTCCCATGACCTAGGTAGGCCATTCAAAGTAGTCATAACAATTTCACCATTCTCCACCATTTCATCTACAGCTTCAAGTTGTTCCTTGATCTGAGAGACCTTGGAGAATATGATTGAATGGTTTCTCCATTCGACATCTTGACCCCTTTCAATTGATTCCGTAGCGTCATCTTCCGATTTATGTTCTTTCCTTCAAATAGCTTGGTCAAAGAGTTAAACATAGCCTTGGGTGTCTTTAGAGAAGACACATGGGGTATGAGATGGTCTTTGATAGAATCAACAATGATTCTCTTTGCCTTTACCAAGTTCTTCTTATGCAATACCTTAGCCTCTTCATCCTCTGGGATAGGGATGTCTTCTTTTATATATGAGTCCAACTCATTCTCTTCCAGGATTAACCCAATCCTATACTTCCAAGCTCGGAAGTTATCAACCCCTTCAAGCTTATCCTCAAGCTTGGTGTGGTGAGACATCTTAAAGAGTACTTCAAATGAAATAGAAAATATTTAGGTCTACCACTTGAAATGCTGAAAAATGGATCTGGTCTCGGATTAGGGTTTGTCGAAAAAACCCTAAAAATTCAAAATGTGAATTTCAAGTTTCTGAAAGGATAGAAAGATACGCCTTGATGAGCTGATCATCCTGGTGTATTCAGAATTTGAGATCAGCAAAGCTTTACCCTTCAGATTTTCCTTTTTGTCCTCCCAGGTTCACTTAGGAGAGCCTTGAATTAGGGTTTGAGTTTTCCGGAGATCTACCCAGCCAAAAATCTTGATCCAAAGCTCTAAACTTCGATTTTTGCAAGGAGCTTCCAGCTATGGCTTCATATTTCATAAATTCCTATTTTTGTGGAAACCCTAATTTTTAGGGCCAAATCTGAAAATGCTCAGAATTGAATTCTGATTGGATATATAGATTCCCCTTGATGAGTAGAGTCAATCTACTATACTGCTTTTCCAAAAACTGTGGAGAGAAACCAAATAAACAAGAAACTCAAGTTTCCGTCACTGCAAAATGTCTTCTTCTTAGGTTAGCTCTGATACCATGTTAAAATTTGAGCATTAATTCACAATACTCTTGGATCTTTATTGAGAGAATAACATATACAGTATATCAATGCATAACAATCACAATAAGCATGACAAGCATCACAAGAATCAAAAGCATGAGAGACAAGAGACACAGAGTTTCTGTGGGGAAAACCCTAAGGTGAAAAACCCCACAACTTCCTCAGAGATAGAGAGAGCAATGGCTCAACCAAATTACAACCAAAATACACTTGAGATAGTCTCCTAGAGCAGATGATCCTCCTCCTCACTAGTGTGCCTCTTTCTGAGTGAGAGAAGTGTGTCTTTCCGAATGATCCAAATAGAGATCTCCCAATCTCTATTTATACTTAACCTGTTTTCCTAGTGACCTTATGGGGTCGACTTGTCTATCTAGATACATCCACAATATAATATATATTTTAGGGCCGAACCCACACATGGTGGTCTAATAACCCATCGGCAAGTACACACACTTGCAACACTTGTCAATCCACATGACGACACTTCCTTATAGAGGAATAACACATCTCTTATAAGGGTACAATAAATATATATGAAATACATTCCAAAGTTACATATACATCAACATGCATGTGGACCTAGCCAAGATCTAAGCCATTCAAAACTATTCGACCCTGAAAACTCTCATAGAGATCCATAGCTTCCTAGGCCTTGCTAGCTTCTATCACAGATTTGTGTTGGTATTCTCTGTTATTGCTTGGGACCTTAGCCAAGTGAAAAAAGGAGGATCTAAGTCCAAGTTTGTTTGGTCCAAGCCACACCAACAATCATTTGAGGAACTAAAGTATCACTTACGTTTGACACCCATCCTTACCTTACCAGATCTACAACAACCCTTTGAGATTGAGGCAGATGCTTCAGACTATGATGTGGTGTAGTTCTCACTCAACATGGCCATCTATTGGTGTATCACAGTGAGACGCTTTCAGATGTAATCCACAAGTATCCCACCTATGAAAAGGAAATGTATTCCATTGTCCAAGAGGAAAGCTTGCTTCCAATGGAAGCATTACATCCTAGGAAATGAGACGCTCATTGACACTAATCACAACCCCCTGCATTTCATGCAAACACAAGGAAAGTTACAAAATGAACAAAACCAAAATTGGTCCACATACTTACAAAATTTCCACTTGAACATTAAATATAAGCAGGGAAACACCAATCGAGTCATTGATTTCCTCAGTTGACCTCCAATACTATCATTCACCACAGTGCTCAACTCTTGTTGCCATGAGACCTCCAAGTGGCCTCAACTATATTACCATGATTCCAAATTTGATCCCACATATCAAGCACTATGTGTAGGCACACCCGTAGCATACTTTCATCTCCATGAAGGATTGCTATGACACTTGGGCCATCTATGTGTTCCTTCAAGCGAGTGTGCGAAGCTGATTTGGGAAGTGGTTTACATTCGGGTGGCAGGGCACTATAGCACTAAAAGACAATGACGGTATTGCATAAGTATTTTTATTTCCTGAATATCCAACAAGATATTGACATATATATCAGATCATGCACTTCTCGTGCCATCATGAAACCTACCATTAAGAATAAGGGGTTGTACACCCCTCTTCCTACTTTCAATGGGATGTGGGAATCCATCTCCATGGATTGCATGTCAGGACTACCTTCAACCAAGCATGGTAATGATCGTGTGTTTTTGGTCATGGATCGCTTCTCTAAGATGGCCATTCTGTCAGCTTGTAAGAAGAGCATCTATGTCGAAGCCACTGCTAAGCTCTTATTCGAGTGTGTTTGGGTTCATTTCAAGATTCCATAGACTATCATTTCAGATCGAGACAACAAGTTCCTAAGCACCTTTTGGTCTATCATATGGTCATTGATGGATACCAATCTCACCAAATCCATTTCCTTCCACCCCTAGACCGATGGACAAACATCGGTAGTCAATTAGATGATTGTGCATATTTTGAGAATGTGTAATTCTAAACATCCCTGCACATGGGATGAGAGCCTTCCATATGTTCAACATTGCTATAACATAGCTATTCATAGCTTCACTCGCCACAACCCTTTTCAAGTGTGCCTTGAGTTACAACCATTGGCCCCAACTAATGTAGCTTTGCCCATTGCATCCACATAGGAGGAATCTACCCATGCTTAGATTGAGGATGATAAGGCTGCCATATTTATTGAACGAATCCAACACATCCGGCAACAGGTCCATGATATTTTGAAAAAAGGAAATACCAAGTATAAGAAATGACATGACCAACACCTGATTCCACACAAGTTCCAAGTGGGTGATAAGGTTTGATTGCATTTGTAGAAAGAGAGGCTCACAAGACCCCATTGCAAGCTTCATCCACTTTAATATGGGTCATACACCATCACCAAGGCAATTGGTGAGAATTCCTTCAAATTAAGAATTCCTCCATTTCCTAGCATGCACACAGTATTTAATGTGGAGCTCCTTCACCCATATTATCTACCATTGATGGACACATAAGAGGTGGTAGAGCAGCTGGAAACTATAGAGATTAACCCTAACTGCATGGAACAGGAAACCACTGATCAAATCATGGACACACAATTTAAGGGCACCCTCCAACCGAATATCCAACTCTATCGAGTTGTTAAAGTAGGGTAGCTACTCCACCAAGGAAAGTGGCTCACCACGAGTAAAGTTCAGCAGAATTTTCCCCATTTGATGCGGAACTCAACAAAATGAAGACCATTAATTCCTAAGGGGGGAGGACTGATCCAGGTGGATATTGGTTTCCACCCACCTATTCCACTAACTCAAAACATTTTTCCATTTTGGCAGTTTTCTAATAGTTTTCTACGGTTTTTTGGGTCCTGAACTTTCAGGGCCATTTTGATGCACTAAAGGATGTTTTTTGACCTGCAATTACCTAGATGACATACGTATACTCTTGTCTAGGACCAACCCACTATTTTACTCCTCGGCTATATCTTTCCAACGGTCTACTGAGCGCCCCAAATGGAGATCGTATGCAAAAGCTATGACCTTGGGAAGTTGATTGCTCAACTAACCACCTTGGGGACCACAAACTTTGTGACAATTCATCTCCTGGGGTTAGGTTTTTGGATATTTAGGGTTCTTTCCCTCATGATTATGATAAATAGGTCCTTTCAGCTTCTTTTTATTTAGCTTGTCATGAATGAGTGTAATCATCACATCTCTTCTCAGAGATAAGCTACCATCATTCTAGCTACTTTATTTTACAGTCTATTCTATTTCCGCCATTTAATAGAATTTGTGTTTACTGTATCGTTGTGTTCCTTGCAATATACATGTGTATGTGGTTCTATGTCTGTTCTTTCATTTTGTTCTCACATAAATCCGTATCATGGTATCATATTTATTTATTCGACATATAACTTTTAAATTGGTATCCATGTACCCATCATCTTTTAAATTTGCATGCTAGAAATATAATTAAAGTATGATGGTATCATTCATAGTATTAACATCACACACACACACACACATGTATATCTTTTGCAAAATAGTAAGTCCATAGGTCCACAGTGTCAGCATACTTATTGACTTCCACAATAACAAGAAAGTACAAATAGTTAATTGATAGTTAAGTCAAAACGAGGCATTACAATAGGGATGTTTGTGTAATATTCAAAACTACTTTATGTTATATGTTAGAGAACACTCAATATGTTTCTCACATGAAAAAAAACTCCTCTCTATTATTGATAGAAAATAACCCTAATCTTTGTGTAAACTTTCAAGGATGAAAATGTCTAGTTATTAATATTAATCATAATAGCATGGTGATTGTTGTTGGTATTAGTGCGAAGGGGTTGTATAAAATAGTTGATATCAAGTTCAACACTTGTTTTCTATTAAAAACTCATGGTGAGATTAAAAGAGTTTTAAACTTGGTACATGTTTTTGTGAATTGTTCAATGAAGACACCCACATTGTCTAGAGGAAATTATTTTCTACTACTAGTTGATGACTTTTTAAGAAGAATGTGGGTGTTTATTTTTTGAATGAGAAGTAAGATCATTTTTCTAATTTTTAACATGGGAATTTTAGGTAGGGAAATAAACAAGTTAGAGTATAATATTATAAGATTTGATAATGGAGATGAGTTTAATTCAATCTAGTTTAAGGAATTTTGCAAAATGGAAGGTATACAAAGACAATATACCACTCCATACACTCCACCAAAAAAAAAAAAAACAACGAAAAAAAACGAGCCATGGAATAACACTGTTATGGAGATAAGACTGTCATGGAATAAGATTGTTAAGGTGCATGGTGAAAAACCTAAATGTGAATATTGGTATTTGGTAGAAGCTATCATTAGAACATTTTACTTCCTTAACAAAAATTCTTAGTAAAGTCATGTGGAATATATCACTCCCAAGGAATCATGGTTAGGTAGAAAACCTTCTCTAAGTGTTTTTCATATGTTTTATTATATTGCTTTTGCGCACATTGCTAAGGAAAAAGGAAGCAATTTAGATGAAAAAATAAAAGTATATATGTTTTTTTTTTGCTACAATGAGAAGTCTAAAGCATATAGACTGCTAGATGTCTCTAATAGAGTTGTTATTGTAGATGAGAAAATACAATTTTTATTATTTAATGATAAGTCTATGGATAGTAGTGTATGGGTAATTGTTGTTGATTTTAGAGCAAGTTCTAGTGTTGAAATCAAATATGATTCAAAGCTAAAAACATACGAGGATTCAAATTCTAAGGTGCATTTAATGAAGAAGTAAGCAATTCTCAGTTTTCATAGTAAGATTAAGAGGACTAACCAAAGAGACCAAAGTGGTACTATACCATGATGAAGGGTGTGCAAGAAGATGAGCTAGTGTAGGCAATTAGGAAAACAAGTTTCTCAAGGTGACAAGAAGGTAAATTTTTATCTAACTTATATTGTTTCACATGTATTTGAGCCTAGCATATTTAAAGAAGCCAATGGAAATCTAAATCATAAGCTTCCATGAATGTGGAATACGATGTGTCAATGATAAACAAGACTTGGGAGCATTCAACATTGTTGGAATATGATGTGTCAATGATAAACAAGACTTGGGTGCATTCAACATTGTTTTGGGAGAAAAATTCATTGAGTTGTAAATGGTTTTATAATGTTAAATGTAGATGATATCATTCTTTGAATAAGTACAATGTTCATCTTGTTTCAATGATATGTTCATGAGGAAGCACAAGGCTATGAATAAAATTTTGCTCCTTCTATGAAGATGGTAACATTTTGGTTGGTTATCTTCATTGCTATTCATTTTGGACGGAATGTTATTAGATGGATGTTAAAATTTCCTATGAGGAAGGGGAAGGCTATGAAGAAAATTTTTCTCCTCCTATGAAGATGGTAACATTTTGGTTGGTTATCTCGATCATTACATTTTGGAGGGAATGGATGTTAAAAGTGCATTCTTAAAATTGGACTTAAAAAAAAGGTTTAGATGACACAAACAAAGGGATTTTAGACTTAAAAGAAGAGGTCTAGATGACAAAAACAAAGGGCTTTTAGGGTTCATGAAAAAGGACTTTAAGTTCGTGAGTTGGTAAAATCCTTGTATGGACTTAAAGAGGCACTTAGATGGGTAAAATCCAACTTCTAATAAAATGAATTGTCTTTCTCTCTCAAAATGTCAATAATAATGGCATCCACATGACGTTGTCTTTGAATGGATATAAACTGGTACTATGCCTCTAGTCTCCTCGGTGCCACGGGTTAAAATTGATGCCCAGGTGCCCCTTTTTTAGTTTTTTACCCATAAAATACAAGTGGACGTATAATAAACACATCAACAACAAAGTGCAATTAATTCCAAAAATCATCAATTTGTCGACTTGCACACTTAAAAATTTCTCCTATTTAATATTTATATATAAAAAGTGCAACCGAGCAGTCGACATCAATGTAACAACGTATCATTTGGCGATCTGGGTGCTGCGCACATCAAATCTCTCCAGCGATCAGTTAATAAGTTCTGGTTTTCGGCTTCTTCCATCGTGATTCGTGGGAGACTCAGTAGAAAGATTAAATTGTCATGGAAACATCTTTCCTTTCAGTACAGTAATAACAACATGATATTTAATCTACCCCGCAGTCAAACTAAAATGATTAGTAAAATTAAATTGAATAATATTTTCCAAAATCAACATTGGGATCGCGAATCATGATCCGACCCGAAAATCGTCACCCGAGACTCGAGAGGAGTATGAATCGATGTCGGAAAATGAAAAGAGAGAGGAGGGAAATAGAGGCGTTGAAATGGGAATCTTTCGTAAAACGATTCTTTGTATTTTATATTGTGAAATGTTGTTTCTAGGATCTCTATTCAATTTTAAATCGATTTAAATGATCAAAATTCCATAGAAAAATCCCATAGGGGAGACCCCCATGATGGAGGTGTAGAACCCGATTTGCTTGGATGAGAGACATTACCCATGGGTGCATGTGAGCAAAGTTGTAAAAGGGAAAACTTAAAAGGCTGTGTGGAGCAAGTGCACTGGTGGATTACAATATCCACAACTATATTGTGTTCTCTGAATTCTATCTTAAGCAATACTCATAACTGGACCAAGATTTTTTCCATTATTAAAGCCCTTGCTAAAATGTAAGATTACTAGCCTGCTAAGTGTCATGTATTTTGGAAATGCACTGGCGGTAAGGAAGTGTGTGAGGCTATTGTTATTGTGGAGTCACAATTGGGTATGGTTGTACCAGAAGATTCCTATTAATGCAAAAACTATCCATGCCATCACTGGTTTACCGCAGGAGGGGGAGGATGCCACTGACGCATTCTCTGTAAAATTTAGAGCGTCGAAGGATATGGATACTACATAGAATAGATGGATCTGTGCCTGAAATAAGGTGTGAAGATGGAAGGGAAGTGATATGATATATTCTCCATAAGTAATCTAGTAGTTAGTATGCTGGCATAAATGCTATCCACTAGAGTGTTGTGAACCTACGAGGGAGAAAGTTCAAAGAAAACAGTGCATGTGGCTAATGTCTAAGCAGTGGGGTGAAACTGAACTGGGTCTAGTACCTTATTAATGAGATATTGTAGAATGCGTTAGATGTGCATGATCGAAACCAGGACTACCACCATGGGAGTTTCTTGTTGTTGCTCACATTTTCATGGTGGGGAGAACTGTGGTGAGCATTCCAAATCAATATCGGACTCTTACACCAAATGTATCGCTCTAGTTCTAGGCATGTGGTGGACTATGGACGATATGGATTGAGATTACAGACACTCTTCTAGATTATTTTGGATTTTCTCTTACTCATAAATTGGGACCTAGCTCTTTCTGCATGTCCAGAGCTGTAGCTCTGTTCTCTGCTCTTGTGCATTTCTTAGCCACTTAGTTCAAAGCCGCCTATAAATCAACAAAACATTGCACTCCAATTAAACGGTCCTCATCATTATTCCTCTGATTAGAGTCTCCATGATCTGTGTTGGACGATTTGTCCCATCCCAAAGGCATGCCACAACCAGATCCTAGTTTGAGATCGTCTTATTTCATTATCTTTGTTTTCTTTCATTATCTCCTCTAGCCACGCGAGTTGAAAATTGATTAAATCTATCCTCCTAGGCATGTTGAGGACTTGTTCTATTGTTTGTGAGAGTGGTGAGTTGAGTTGGAAGGGTTTAGGTTGAGGATTTCAGTTCTATGACCTGTTGTAGGCACATTACTCCATCCTGTTGAGTTTGCAAAGGGGTTGTGTCTTGATATTTCTAGATATACCATGTTCAAGAATTTAGATATGGTAAGGTCAACAATGTATTTCCTCTTAATTAGTATGTGACTGTTTTTTTGTTGTGGTGGTCTCCCTTTGTAGTTTTGATTTATTAACTTATTGTTTATATGCAAAGGAAAACCAGGGGCAAAGACAAGGGCACAGGAAGCAACAAAGCCAATTGATTGAGTGAAAAAAGCATCAAAGGCAGCATACTTTACTAAGTATCATCAGTTGAGGCTTTGACTTCTACGGGAGTTTCCTCCTCTATAGTAGTATTACATGTGAGCTTCGTTCCTCGGTCTACACGATCCTTCCCTTCGTAGGGAAGTTTGCAGAATGTTTGGTATAGAAGCACAGAAAGCTCCACATAAGAAAAGAAAGCACCATTCAAGACATAGGCCTTTCCATAAGAAGCCTAAGGGACGAAAAAGTAACAGATAGAAACCAAAAGAAACTCACAGAAGAAAAGAAGCAGATTATAGAAAAGAACCAGAAAAAATGAAAATTAAATGCTTCTACTGTGGTAAAGAAGGCCATACTGCTCCTGAATGTTATAAAAAGAACCAAGATTACCAAAGGAAGCAAAAGGGAGCTAGGACGTGGAAAAATAGGGAAAGAATGTTTCCCAAGGCCAAACCATTTGATGACAATTTCAGAGGTCTCCCCAGAAGAGGAAAATCCAGACACCATAATTTGATGAATGCAGAAGCATTAAGTCCAGATACTTCTGAATATGATTCCAACACCTCAGGAGATTCTGAACTCATGCATATCCACCAAATGTATGATAGGCCATGCAAGTGTGGAGGAGTATGCAAAGAATGCCTAGAAGAACAAGAAACATATGAGTCAAAAAGTTCTCCCCAATCAGATGAGCAAAGGTTGTTTGCCGCATGGACCAAGCAGCCTCCCAAGAAGGGATCTCCTTCTGAAACATAATCAGAAGAAGTAAACTGCTTCATGGCCAGAACAAAAGAAGATCCAAAGGTCCTAATGAAGAGAGCAATATCCCAAATGAAAGAGGGAAATAAGAAGGATGAGATGGTGAACAACTTTAATAAAATTTTCCTTGATGATCGAAAGGGAAAAGGGATTAAAGGAACCAGAGAAAAATTTAGAAGAAAATATGGAGATGATTTGGAAGAAGAAGAACAGGAGGAATCAGACAAGGAAGACAACAAGTGGACATGGAAGGCAGTAGACCTGCCTAGTATGGATAAAAATGTTTATCCCCTCCTTACAAAGATGCACCAAGAGCCACAAAAAATAGATCCGGAAACACTTCATAAGGAACACCTGAAATTAGTGCAAGAAGTCAAAGAGCTCATAGTTACAGTCGAGAAACTGAAAGGACAAGCATAAACTTCTCAACCAGAGCTACCATGCCAGGAAGATGAAATGCATCTCATGATGGCTATCCACCAGAAGACAATAGTAAAACTAAAGATCAAAGTACATGAATATAACATAATGGTGCCAGCATTGATTGACTCAGGAGAATACATGTGTTTTCTCAAAAGGAAGTATGTTGACCCAAATTACTGGGAACCATGCCAACCCCAGTCAAAGGTTGCAGAGGAAGAAAGGAAGTAGAATATAAGACTAGCCATGGAAAGGTATGCCTTGGAAATTTTTGTATAAATTGTATTTTCTTACTAGTAGAAGATGATTTTGCACATGAATGTGTAATAGGAACTAGTGTGTTGTCAACCACCATCCCTCATGGAGTAAAATATGATGATAAAGGGAAAATTGGATACCATTTTACTATAAGAAGAAAACAGATCTTTCTCCCACTAGTATCTACAGAAGAAATTACACATTCCATATGGAACTTAGAATTTGATACTATGAAGCATTTCAAAGCTCAAATCAAAGAAAAGGGAGATCAAATCAAAGCCATAAATAGAGCTGAACACTTACGCAGGATTGAGGATGAATTGAAGGATTCTGAGAAGCAAAAGAAGATTGAGGAGTTCATAAAAGAATATGATGGTAAAGTATGCCACACCACTCCTAATGCCTTTTGGCATAGAAAGCAATTTTGGGTTAATCTAAAATATAAAGAAGGGTATCAAGGAAATCCAAGCAAAAGTAGAGCAATCCCCATGAACAAGGAATACCAAATTCTATGCAGAAAAGAAGTTCAGGTCTTGCTTAGTAAAGGACTTATCAAGCATTCAAGAAGCCCATGGTCTTGTTCATCCTTCTATGTAAATAAACACTCTGAACAGCTTCGTGGAGTACCAAGAATGGTGATCAAATACAAGCCGCTCAATGACGCCCTAGAATGGGTAAGGTATCCAGTCCCAAACAAATCTGATTTGATCAAAAGATTTGTAGGAGCAAAGATCTTCTCTAAGTTCGATCTGAAGTCCAGCTTCTGGAAGATTGGAATCAAACCAAAAGACCAATTCAAGACAACTTTCAATGTTCCACACAGACAATACAAATGGAAGTTAATGCCTTTTGGATTAAAAAATGCCCCTTCAGAATTTCAAAGAATCATGGAATCTGTGTTAGAACCATATATGGATTGGATCATAGTCTACTTTGATGATATTCTTGTATTTTCAAAATCTATTGATGAGCAAATGAAGCATCTTAGGACCTTGCTTCATGTCCTATACAAGAACAGATTCGTGCTATCTGAGAAAAAGATGAAGCTATTCCAAACAAAGATCGAATTCATAGGGAAGAAAATAAAGAATGGAAAGATTGAAGTCCAACAGCATGCTGTTGAATTTGTTGATAAATTCCCAGATGTCATGTCAGACAAAAAACAATTGCAGAGGTTTCTAGGATGCCTAAATTATGTAACATCATATTATGAAAATTGTGCACAAGATAGCAAGCTGTTAAATAAAATACTGGGAACAAGTCCTCCACCATGGACACAGAATCATACAAAAGCAATCAAGTGGATAAAAGCCAATGTAAAGACTCTCCCAGTATTACACATAATAGATGAAAGTCTGATGAAGATATTAGAGATAGATGCATCAGAAGAAGGATGGGGATTAGTCCTGAAACAATGTCGAAGAGATTGCAACAACACTGATGAAGAAGTAGTATGGTATGCATCAAGACTATGGAATGATGCCCAAAGAAAGTATCATACTATTGAAAAAGAGATTAAGGCATGTCTGAATGCCATCTAGAAGTTTGAAATACATTTGATGAATAGGAGATTTTTAATCAGAACAGATAGCCAGACAATGAAATTTTTCCTAGAAAATACCGTCAGAAATTCTACTGCCAAATCCAAGTTTTCCAGATGGCGGGCCATGTTTTCTTGGTATGAGTTCGAAGTTAAGCACATAAAAGGAACCCAAAATTGTATTGCCTATTTTCTTACAAGAGAACATCTATAGGATAAATATGGGATTGCAGGCCCCGGTTGCATGATGATGATAACAGAATGGTATGAAGGAAGTGACTCGTGTAGATACATTGATGATGAAATGAGCTGGGAAGATTATACAGAACAATGGAAGCCCACTTGGTAGCTAAGGTCCACAGAAGTCCTGGATGAGAATTTACAACACCCAAACCTGTTGATAAATTTAGTACCAGAACACAAGAGATATCCAACATCGACTTGTGGTGTTCCCAACATGGTTTATGGCTAACAACTAACGCAGTCCATTGATTCCTCACATGTGCTACAAGCAAATTTTCAGGACCTAATACTGATCAACACTGAATCAGCACTAGGACAAGTCCTAGAACAATATTATTGTATCAATCACATGTGCACCATGGCCTCCTGGACAGGGAATAACCCTATTCTCAATTTTCCCCTCACTGATGTAAATTATGAAAAATACAAAAAGTTGTGGTCGAAATTCCTAAAGAAGGACAACCGGGACTATGAATATTTCACAAAGGTAAAGTTTGTCCTGCAAAGGGCGCATGTGCTTAATGGAATGCCAGACTAGACGCACTGCTGGTGGAATGATTTTTGCCAAAGCAGAAGCAGAGTGGACCCTGTCATTATACAACATGAGCACGTGCAGTACTGTATTCCCTGTTCTAAGGTCAAGGACATGTATGCCAGCGAGGTATGTGATGACACACACCTACTTCGGACCTTTGTATACAATAAATTTCAATGGCTGGTGAAAGCAAAGATCCGTGTACAGACACGACAAGTACAAAGAATCATCATAAGGAGCATGTACAACTAGATGTGGGATCCCTCATATCAACGAAGATTTGGACATCCATATGATGATATGATTGATTGGACTTATGACAGGACTAGTTACAATTTCTTGATTGATTAAATGGTTTCCATGGGATCCCTGAAATCTCCACTTTATTTACTTTATTTTGGTTTCTGTGGGATTCCCTGGAATCTCCACTTTGTTTACTTTATTTTGGTTTCTGTGGGATTCCCTGAAATCTCCACTTTGTTGTATTGTCATTTCTAGGGATCTTTTCTGACATTTTTATTGTTCGAATCATCTTTTGAATGATGTTCTGAGACTCGGGACACTTTCCTGACTTTTGGTGCAGTTTGACCCACATCTCAGACAACTTTTACGAACAAACAAATCAGAAGGACGATTTGTTTCCCTGCAGTTGCTTGTTCAAGGGAATTCTTTGCTTTAGCATGAAGGAACCATCTCCCTCTCAAATCTATAAATAAGGCCTCCCTCCTCTCTTATTAGATTGCACATCCAAGAGTAGGGAGTTTAGAGTCTTAATTCTTGTTCGAGTATGCTCTACAAGTGCAGCTTAGTCTGATCACATTGCATCAGAAAGATCTGTTTAGGAAGTCGAGTCTGAGGAATTGTGACTATGCTCTGCGAATTTCCCTTTGGGTATAATATCGCATCAGAAAGCATTCTGATAATATCCACTCTGTAATATTTCCGCTGCAATATCAATAAAATTTATGGGTACCATTCCCAGTTCGAAGTTTGTGTATTTATGGTCTGTCTAAAACCATATCACCCCATAGCCTGGATCTGTAATTCCCTAGATATCTCTCAAGTTTCTTCACTTTGGTCATGAATAGCATTCAGCCGCGAAGTAAGTCCTAGGAGAGGCCATAGCACATGTTCGACATAACAAGGAGTGATTGAAGAAAGGTAGCAGGCTCATGAGTTGCAGATATTCAGCCAGAAGGAGGCAAGCCTGACGCTGCGAGTTTATCTAGTCTACCAGGTGTAGAGGCCCCTGCGACAAATTGATTGGAGGCCATATTAGTGGATGTTCGATATAACAAGGACTGATTGGAGAAAGGTAGCAGGTTCGTTAGTTGCAGATATTCAGCTAGAAGGAAGCAAGCTTGACGCTGCGAGTTTATCTAGTCTACCAGGTGTAGAGGTCCCTGCGACAAATTGGTATCAGAGCCATCCGGTTCCTAGGTTTATCATGGAGTCTCGTATCTCTCATAATGATGCTTTACAATATAAATCAGATGATGGTTCTTGTTCTTCATCTTCTATGGATGCGTTATTTCCTAGTAAATATATTCAATGGATAAATCATGGAAGTACTGAGTTTGTTAATGATGATCCTTCCAAACCTTTTCAGCTACCCCGCCTATCAGCTGATCAATATATAAAGATATGTCTATGTTTCACTTAAAATATAGACAGTTGTTTAAAGTCTGAGAAGGAGTCAGTGAAGTTACTGTAAATACCAGTTCTGTAGGCCAAACCCTTGGACTATTAGATCTTGCAGAAGTCAAGTATTATAAGAAAAAATATGGAAAAAACTTTGTTAATTTGGGAAGGGCTCTTTTTGGGGTCGAACCCTTAGTTTGACATGGGATTAATGCCACAACCCTCGTCTGTTGTTTAGACAATTGTCACAACAAATTTATGGATGCAATAATCGGAGTAGTACATATGCCACTCTCTAATGGAATCTAGTACCTAGATATCGTCCTTGGTTTTAATATATCTCTTAATGATCCCTGGATTCACAAAGTTTTAGAAGTAAATATTTTTACCTCTGGTTTGACATGAAACCCGGAGCTCTTAACCTCCGTATTCATCATTCTCTTGTTATACGGTTCACAAACATTGAAAACCCTATCAATCAACTCCTTCCATGCGATCAAGATACTGTCGCTGTCTTGGTCAAAAGTGATCCCAGGAATGGTGCCCTTGTGCCTTCCAAAATAACATGGAATCAACTCAGTTTCCCCCCAGAATGGGTAATAGATGCCCCCAAGCAACCTCTCTCCCAAACTATTACCACTTCAAATATCCAGGAAACTTCCTCTTCTGCGATTATCTCTTTTCCTTCTTCTATAGCCCAGCGTGGTGGAAATATTCCCCTTATCAAATCTAGATCCCTACACGCTAATTCATCAGAACCACCTCTGGCCATAACTACTTCTCTCAAAGAACCAACACTCAAAGATCCCATCTGCCTACATGAAAAGGTTCCTATAAATATTCCCCTTATAATTGTATGCCCTGACTGCCAATGCATGGTGCCCCCCAAACATCCAAACATTAAGAAACCTAGTGACAAAAAAGGGTCATAGAAATATCCTTTCCCAAACTGAGACTATGAGCCATCACCTTTGAGTCAATATCCGCATGAGACACACGTTATGATGGCATCCTCCCCTCCAGGAATGTGGGAAGAAAGTTTTTAGAAAGCATCCAATAGTATATAATCATAATCCAAAAAGATGAAGTATTAGATGCTACCTACCAACTAGACCAAATCTTGTCAATCCAAAGACCCCACCAAGATCGGATAGGACTTGTGTTTTGTCCTAACTCAAGCTAGACAAAAAAAATGCTTGACCTACCTTCCATAGAAATGGAAAAGGCTAAGCAGTACCGATTGGCTGCACGACAACAAAAGATACAACAGAAAATGGCTCTTCCCCCGTCAAGACTGAAACCCTATTCAGTCAAAGATATCAAAGAGCCATCTTTGGCTCATAAAGAGATCTTTGAGACCATTAAGTATGTTCATTCCCCTTTTAATCCCAAAGATAAGATAATGAAGAATTTATTTTATTTTGATTTACATACTCATCCAGAAGCAGAAGAATTATGGAATCAAGATCTCCCCAAAGGAGAAAGAAGAAGATTGTCTGAAAGATGGCACTTCGAAATGGATTTTCTGCAACCAGTGGATATCCTTTTATGAATGGAAAAAGGAGTTCCAACAAACTCTTGTTATGATGCAATCTAGTCCGCCACCGGAAACCAAAAGAACAGAATCCAGAGGAGAACAGACCTCAAAAGGACATTTGAGGAAAACTCCAACAGGAGAAGAAATATATACTAAGGCTAATTTCCTGCCATTTAGGCCTATCAAGTTAGACTATGAAGAAGGATCTACACCTGCAGCTCCGGTCATTATCAATAATGACAAAGCAGAATAGGCCAATTGGTCAAGCCTTGCATTAAAAGGACTAGCCATACAAAACATAGAACTCCAAAACAAAATGCCACGGGCAAGTCAAATTGATTCCCTGCAAATTCTTTGTAGAAGGATACATGATGAAATTCAACACCTCAAAATTGAGAATCCAAAACATGAGCATTCGCCAGTCTCTGTTGAAGAAGTCAAATATATATGTGAGTCTCTCAAAGATGAACTTACAGATTCCATCTCAGACCTAGATAAGAATGTGGGAGACGCATTTTCTTACATAGCAGATAAAGTAAACAAAAATGCTAAAAAATTGGGGAGAATCCATAAAGATGTGGATAATCCCAAGATAGAACTATCGAAGCTTGGATGCTTTGGAGAATTCTCAACGGCTAGCTCTTTGGGTATTCCATCCTCAAGATCCAATCCCATTGGTAAAGAAGTTTCCTTTATGGCAGTAGATTCAGGATGGGACTATAATAAACTCCGCAAATTTGTTCCCCTTGACCTCTATAAAGAATATTCAGGTTACCAGGAGTCCTACAACCCAAATAATTTCTATTCTTGGAATCTAAATGACAAAAATGAGGCAGAAATTCTTAATATGATTAATAAAATGATGATTTGTTTTAAAGCTTATATGTCCACAAGAAAATATGACCATGTTGAAGCTATTAATGTTATCATTTACACTCATCTCCCAACTGCTCAAAAGGTTGAAATCCAAAACAACATCCAACATGACGAGCCCAACATCATTGGTGCTCTCTTGGCAGCAATTATTGCATAATTTTGTGGTTATAGTGCTACCATGACTGATAAGCACAAACAAATCCTCCTCCAGCTCCGCATCAAGTCAGTCACTCAATTCCATTGGTACCATAAACAATGGATTCGCCGCATCTACCAGCTTGAATTTGACCGCAGTGAAGAGAAAGTGTTCAAAGAAAAATATTTTGCGGGTCTACCCTCCGGTTTCCGGGAACAACTCAGGGACAAATTCCAGGAAGATCTCTCTCGCCACACTTGGGGACAATTTCGAGTTGCTACTGAGAAAATATTTCTCCAATATTGTGAAACCAAAAAGCTCGATAAAGATCATTCCCTTGGAATATGCCCAGTTTATTAATTAATTTTTGCGGGTTGTTGGGAACCAGGATGGGATTAAATTGACTGTACATTCTACCCATCGCGGTTTATTAATTAATTTTTGTGGGTTGTTGAAAACTAGGATGGGATTAAATTGACTGTACATTCTACCCATCCCGGTAGATCCATAGGAGGAGGCACTGGTTCTAGAACTGGAACTGCCATGCAATGCAGAATAAGTCATGCTAAAAGTCACAGGATTTCCCCTTATAGCCCAGATAGAGATTCAAGTGGAATTATGTTAAAATAACGACTTTCGAATGCCTTTGTATCATTTTTCATAGCTACGGAAATCCGGTATGATCTTATCGGGTTTTATGTTCTCTCTTTGTGTTGTGCTGCTTTGGGAGTATTCATGTCGGTACCCTATATTGCCCCGTAGACAATGAACTCTACCCGTAGACATCGCTGGGTGGGTTCAACGTAAGCCCTATAACAGGGGCTAAACAACCCTATATATTTCATCAATAGAATCTTTATAATTTACTGCCTACCATTGAAGGCAGTAAATATCTTTCATCCTTATGTTAGTCCTATCATTTTAAAAGACTCTACTTTGCAGCTTAACATGGTCCCTTTCCCGTCATTACGACATCTGAGCCATCCCCTATGTGTACGATTATGACTGGAGCCAAACCATTATACAACCTATCTTCTTCATGGATTTAGTCAGTGGTACCTAAGTAAAATTCTCAGCCCGCAGGTGGACCATTAGTTCCACATCAGTCAATTCCATCTTGGGGCAGACACATGTATTCTCAACTTCTTGTTTATTATATAGGGTGGTTGCAGAGTAATGTTTTTTTTTCATTTTTTTCAACAATCTTTGGTTCGTTAACAATGTTTTTTCTTCTTCTAATAATACAAAGTTAATTCAGATTCTCAAAATTTAAAATTCTCCAAAAATGGAAGCCCAAGATTTTCAAAGTTTAAAATTCTCCGAAAATGGAAGTCGTGGGAAGCCTTGTGACCCTTTGGTAAACCTACGGTCTCTGTAATATTTCTATTAAATGTCAATAGACCTGCTATTCCCTTGCTTCTAGAGTGCTTTCACACCAGACTAAAACTTTAATAGTAAAGTTACAGTGGGTTTTGATTTTTGTCCATTTTTATTAATTATCGTTCGTGATGTTATAAGATGTGGGCATTATGTTTCTAGATTGAGAAGGCCATGGAAATCTATGGTTGCCATGGCTATACACGTTCACAAAATAAAGAACTTTGAATTTTTTTATTGTGTGAATTTTATAGCCAATATTTTTATTGTGAGAATTTGGTCTACATTTGTATTTCTGGTGTCCGTGGGTTAGTTGAAGATAATAAATTTAATAACTAGGTTTAAAAATATTCATGAAGAATCCTTTAAATAGTTTATAAAAATTATGAGTTGTATTGATTTCAATATAATGCTATTCTTTGTAAAGATTTTTTTTGTTACTTTAATTTTGATATACAATAAAAAATATAATATTGGTAAAAATAAATATTAAATATATATGATAGGCACTTTTGGAAAGAAAATTGTCATAATTTTTTTACTGTTCCTTACACTCAATTTTTTTTTTTTTTTTAACCATGGGAACAACAGCTTCCCAAGGGTATATCCAACAACCCGCAAGCCAAATATATCAGAAACTTGTGATTCAGCAGGGGCAGAGACGTCCCCAGACTCTTTATCCCAGGGGAGAGCCTCTATCCCAGAGATCCCCTACCATTCGAGCCCTATCACAATGGACCAATGAACAACCTTTAACAACCATTCTATGGTTGGAACTGTTGATCTCATGCATTACTTCTCTAACCTATAAATCCCCCAAATCTGGGTTTTTATTAGCAAAGAATAAGCACATTTTCCGCACAGCTGGCACAATTGTTCTTTCCATTAATACTGGAGCTAAAAAATTGTTGCCAATCATGAAGCGAGCACAGGGTTGATCAAAACCATCAAATGGTGTGCTGCCAATCATGAAGCGAGCACAGGGTTTATCAAAACAATCAAATGGTGTGCTTCATCGAGGGTCCTGGACGCCAGAGGAAGACAGGATTTTGAAGTCGTACATTGCTAATAGTGTAGGATGGTGTAGGACGTTGGAGTACTCTTGTGGAGCAAAATCATGAGATGGATTCATTAAACAAGGAACAGGGTCCAGATTCTTTCCTTTCGCTTTACAATACTTGCTTTGATTATTTCCCTTGCTTTAACTACTCTTTGGAGATGGATGATCTGTTTCTCAATTATTGTTAGTGACCATCTCCAGTATATTTCATTTGGGTGGACTGTCTGAGTACTAATAATAGAGAAACATTATAAACAAACTTGATTGCAGCTCTGGATCGGCTATAGCATTTCATTTTTTTGTACTAGGTGGTGGTGATGACAACTATAATGTAGAACTGATTAATTAACCTTTCCAGGTTTCGTATCATTTTTAATTCGGTTTTCAATATCAAACTCTTATTAACTAGTCAATGAGTGTGTTTTTATGGGTGTTCATACAATCTCAAATCTTGGTTGGGTGTTCATATAATCTCAAATCTTGATTGTAAAGAACTACATATTATAAAATCTTTAGTTGAAGAGTATCTTTTGTTGAAAGTTTGAAAGGAGGAGCTGCGTTGAAAAGTTGAAATTCTCGACGTTTCGATCCCTACTCTGGGATCATCATCAAGAGACCAATGAAAGGAGCGAAGTACTTTACAATCCAATCTCTAAAAACCTTTTTATTATATTCAAAGAATAGTAAACGAAGATCTTCATACCTCCATGCGAATACATCCTTTAATTCCTTGAACAGCTTTAGGTACTCTTTTCTTTTAATAGGGATAGCATCTTTGCCAGCTTGACAAATTGAGGATCATATGCTATGTTTTAGATTGTAGTCCTCACCCAAGAAAAGAGGGTGAGCGATTCCTTGGAAACTCTTCTTTTGAACTGATATGATCATAAAGTAACTGCCCACTAATTATCTAAGAGGCCTTATTCAAAGAAGATGGCCTCATACATAAATAACCTTGCAGAATGTGAGAAAGAGTATGTGTTGGAGCATATGGAAGAAAAGGATACGCTGGAATGACTTGAGGGAATGTCATCAGATCAGAGTTGGACGATAAAGGGTGAGTTAGGGGACTCAAGTACTCGAATAGAGTGTCCAGGGATACAGGATGAGCCTATAGTAGCTGAAGTTGTGTGGGCTTGATAAAAACCTTTTTATTATATTCAAAGAATAGTAAACGAATATGAGGAAGGTTTGATAGTATGATACACATTGGGTCTAGGATGGCTGGATACATATTGTGTTTTTTTATACATTGTGATCAGTATTATTATCAGTCGATATCAAATCTGATTAACATTAGGTAATGACACGATGGCTTGTTGCTATCTGCAGCTGGCCCTGCTATGTGAACAGTAGAAAGTATTATGTTCCCTGACGGAAGTGCCCACAGGAAGCTAATGCCAGGGGATGGTCAAAGATCGACAATTGATCCGATCAATGTCATGCCCAGCCTGGCTGAGCTGTTTCAACACAGTCTTTTCAACTATATAAAAAAGAATATCACTTATACAGTCTTTTCAACTGTATAAAAAAGAATATCACTTATACAGTCTTTGTATAAAAAAAAATATCACTTACAAAGGCAGCGTATAATGATAAAGGGGTTAATCATAATCATAAAGTCAACCTTGGTGAAATTTTACTGAAAAACACAGTGAAATCTAAAAAAAATGACATAATCATAAAATCTGTTTCAATAGACAATTCATTATGTCAATCATTGGGAATTTAATGATAAAATCTCTTAAATAGAGAATTCAATATGTCAATCTTTTTGGAATTTGAAACGAAACACAATAAAATTTCATAAGATTGATATAATGATAAAGAAGAAGTGATTGATATAAAATTAAAGAATGATTTATCATGTCGAAGAATTATATTAATTATTTTTAAACAAAATAAAAGAATTATATTAAATATTTTTAATAAAAATAAAAATAAAAATATTTTTTGTTTTTAATAATTAAATAAAATTGTTAATTTCTATTAGTTCACTCCTTTAAGGTGCGTGTCTTCTCAATAAGGTGATCTTAAAGATGACATGTAAAGATTTTGACATCTTAAATGCTTCTAGATCTTGGTTTCTCAAATCACAAGCTACTCACCGGAAAAAAATAATTAAATGAAATTATACTTTATATTATTATTAAAAATAAAATTTAAAATTTATATTCTACTAGTGGCTCCTTCATTATTTAAAATTTTTTTCACATAATTTTATAATCAAATTTCATTTCAAAATTAACTAAATAAATATATTACTAAGGTTTATTTTTTATTCATATTAAAAAAAAAAATTCTTAAATATCTAATTAAAATTTTATTTAAAAATTAACTAAATAAATATATGTGAAAAAAAAACATATCCATATATGATTGGTCAAAATCAAAATTCATTAAAATATTAAAATAGCTACATGAAATCATTACAAGGAAAATTGTTCCAATCAAAATTAAAATTCATTAAAATATTAAAATGGCTACATGAAATCATTACAAGGAAAATTGTTTTAGTATAAGTTTTTGGATAGGTTTAAACCTTTGCAATTGGTAATGGAGGTTTTAATAGAGTTTCAATATAATAAAAAAATTTGGGAGAGAGCCAAATATATATCACATGCAGAGGTGCATTATTATTATATACACATCTAGCAAAAAGTACATACTATGCATCGATTTTGATTTGCCCAAGGGAGTTGAAAATAAATATTAAACACTTGTGTGTATTATATATATCTTGAAGCTCCTCGATGTGTATGATAAGGATGAAGGAGCCTTATCCAAGAAAGCCATGAATAAACCAAGAAATAGCTAGAATACTAGAGAGGAAACAAGTTGACTATTTTCCTTCAAGAATGTGCTCTCGAGAGAGAGCGTGTTCGTGAGTGTGTCTTCCTCGAAGGGTGAGTAGTTGTTGGGGAGATGTCCATCTCATGACATGCACCCATGTTCCTTGTTAGTTTCTCTCATTCTAACTCAAAAGTGTCCCCACTTTTCTATTGAAGTAGGGAATGTTGTAATATGTGCATGATAAGAGAGAAAACATGTGGAAAGCAATCTAAAATCCTAGATCTAAAATGAGTGTAGGATGATGGAGAAAGAACTTATGTTGGGAAGACAAATCTAGGAGTCTTTGTTGTGAACCATTGGTTTGATGACAAAGAACACGTGAGAACGGTTTATGATGGTAGCCTCCCAATTTAGGAATGGCACTAGGAATGTGGGAAAATGTTGTGTAAATATCCTGAACTATTCTTATTGTGTCTATTATGGAGTTGGAATTGTCACTATGGAAGAGATATTGTAGATCTGAATGTATGAAAAAGGGCATGCATAATGATAGGTATCATGAGACTACACAAAAATATGAGGTGAAGGCATTGTTGATCAGTGATGACAATTGCTCTTTCTGTTGCGAGATGATGGAATGCTTGTTGTGTTATGTTCCTTATGATAGATTAGATAAGGAGCTGCACTATGAATATGGGTTGAAGACTATGTTATAGTTGTCAAATTTGTTGGAACTACTGCTAGAATGTGTCAATTTTCCATGGCTATTGAGAGTAGTAGGGGTAGAGAGACATTGGTATATTGATAGCAATGGGATGCAGATGTGAAGTGCAATGATTTTGTAGTCGAGATCAAGTTGTATAAAGATGGAGAGGGTTTCTCAATGAACAAGGAGGATAATGTTGAGGAATATCACTTGGTTGAACATTAGAGAGTCTAGTAGCAGTAGTGGGATGTTGTGTATGATAGGGAGGGAGAACATAGAGTGGTGTGGAAAGGGTTAGAGGGTATGTGGGGAAGACATATGGTAGTATTTTTTGGGGGTTTTGTTGTAGAGTACCTGACCCCAAAACCAAGAACAGATACACCATGTGACCAGGGGAAAGGATGAAAAGAGTTAATGCACAGCAGAATAAGGTTTCTCAGGCTAGGCCATCGAGCCATCAATCCAAATAAAATAAACATTCATCCATTAAAATAAATTGTGACACTTAAAAAAAACAATTATAAAACTCCCCAAAAGTTCATGCAGATGCAATATCGTACAAGCATGATTATTAAATGAGATTTACAAGATCATTAAACTTATACCTTAGCAGTATTAAAACATTCACGGGTGACCCTAATCATCCCAATAACACTTATATATCAAAATTACGAATTCATTTGCAAATTATCATGGTTCACGATTTCCGATAGATAAACTATACAAATCAAGACATTTCCGTAAATCCAATCTATGGCACTTTCTTTAATAGTTTTGCATTGCATATCGGATCATATATGAAGCTAACATCTAGATCCATTCAATAATGAATAGCAACAAGTACAAAGCAGCCATATACAACCACTAACTCATGTGAAATTCTAAGTCACAGCAGATCATAGAGCTGAGTATACCTCACAGAGAAAGAATGAGCAAAGAAATTGAGTTATAGTGAAAATTGTAGTAAAAAGAGCAGACAATTAATCATGCATGAGAACTCAGATAGGAATAGAATAATGTCACATCAAATAATCAGTATAGAAAAAAATGATGTTACTATGGAGAGAATTCGAATCACTTCAAATAATTTGAGTCTCAGTCTATCTAGCATAGGAATTGTCACCACTGGAGTGCTACAAAAGAACCAAACTCAACTCAACTGAACCTAAACTCAGTTAGCTGAAGAAATAATCAGTTAACTGACCAAGGAGGGTACATTAGTGAGTTTGTCATGAAAATCACTTAGAGAGGGGCGCATGAGACCACAATTAGTGGAAATCGGAGCATAAACCCCCCATAAGAGCCAGCTAACTTAGGTGGACTGAAATGGAACACTAAGTTGGCTCCTAAAATATAGGGAACTAAATTAAGTGGTCCTAAAATGATGCATGCAGGGCACATTAGGTGGATGATCGATCCTAGATGAAATATGCACACCACTAGAGGGGAAATGACATCATCAACTACTAGGAAAAAATAAATAATGCTAGGTAGGACAAGGATGGAGTATTAATTGTCCTAACACACCCCTTAATCCAAACTTGTGCATCCTAGGACCTGGTTACTAAGACCAAAGGTCACCCATACAATCAAATAAATGATGAAAATAAAATAATTGTCCATGAACCAAGATAATGGGGAAAACCTCATGGGAACCCCCCCCCCTCAAAATAGGACAGCAGGGAGATCAAACAAATTTCATGCCAAGTAGATATTTGAGATAAAAAAATCTCTTCAGAGTGAAAAAATTAGTGAATATGTCTGCAATCATCTCCTCTATAGAACAATAATGTAGTGAGATGGTTTTGTTGTGCACTATCTCCCTAATGTAGTGCATGTGAACCTCAATATGTTTGGTCATTTTCTTTTGAACTGAGTCCCTGGAGATCCTAATGGCACTTTAGCTATCACAAAAAGGTCTGTTGAAGGAGAAGTGTGAATGAAAAACTCTGTCAAGATCCCATGCAACCAAACTTCCTAGATAATTGCATTCATAGCCCCTTTGTACTCTTCATCTATTGAAGAAAGTGTGAGTGTTGCTTGCTTCTTGCTTGACCATCAGATTGGTCATGATCCCAACATGAATACTTACCCTGAGTAGAATTCCTATTAGCATTGTCTCCAACCTAGTCCAAGTCAGTAAAACCAACCAGATCTAGTTGAACACTAGCAGAATAATGAATACCAAACTCTCTTGTACCTTGCACAAAGTGCAAGATCCTCTTAGTTTCTTTCCAATGCAGCTCATGTGGCTCCTGCATGTACTTATCCACAACACCAATAGCATATGATAAATTTGGTCTCGAATGTGTCAAATAAAACAAGCTACCAATCAATTGTCTGCAAAGAGTGTTATCAACCAAGGGAGTGGAACCACCTTCTTCCAATCTAATGCCAGAAAAGAAGGGAAAATATGTGGCTTTTCAATCATCCATATGAAACTTTGTCAGTAAATCAAATGCATACCTCGACTATCAAATCATGATCCCTGGAGAATTTTGAGTTACTTCAAGACCAATGAATTGTCTTAACAGTCCTAGATCTATCATAGAGAATGCTTTGTTCAAGGAATACTTGATGTGCTTCAAACTAGTAGGATATCCATCGGTGATGAGAATGTCATCCACATACAAATCAATCAATAGTAGACATACTCCCTTCTCTTTCATGTAAACATTGCAATCATATTTGCATCTTTCAAACTTTTGTGACAGTAAGAAGGAATCCATCTTGGCATAGCATGCCCTTGGGGCTTGCTTGATCCCATACAGTGATCTCCTAAGTTTGCATACCAAGGAAGGATCATCAATGTACCCCTCAATATTTTTCATTTAGATCTCTTCTTTTAAGTCACTATGCAATAAGGAACTCTTTACATCCATGTGATGTACCTCCCATGCATTCAAAGTTGCAATGGCAAAAAAAAACCCTTATTGAATCCATTCTTGCTACATGAGTGAATGTCTCATTGTAGTCCAAATGTTGAACTTGTGAGTACCCCTTTGCAACCAACCGAGCATTGTACTTGGTTTTAGATCCATCAGATGCAAGATTTTTTTTATAGATCCATTTGCACTAAACTAGTTTCCTCCATGGGGGAAGAGAGACAAGATCCCATGTCTCATTATTATGTAGTGACTCGTGTTCTTCATCCATGGATGCTTTCCATCTTGGATCATGGAAATCCTCTCTGTAAGACTGTGGATCAGACCCCACCATCATGAAGCACCTCTCAAGGAGAAGTGGATATGTATGGAAAAGTGCAATGTTTGCATTTTGGTATTGAGATCTTGTTCTTTTGTAGTCATATGGATCTCCAGCAATGTCCCTAGCTTCGTCAATAAGATTTTGATCCCATTTAGGATTTGGATAAGGAGTAGGTGTTGGATATGGATCTAGATCTTCTATATCTCCATACTCAATATTTAGATCTGAATCATATTGATCTTCTTATTCGGAATCTGAATGTGGATCACTTGTAGAAACATCATTAGGAGTGAATGGAAGAGGTATACAAGTTATACATTCTTCTTCAACTGGTTGAAGATCATGCAATGGATCCTCATTGAATTGAACACTTCTTTAAATGAAGCATCTCTTGGTTGAAATATCCACCAGCTTGTAATATTTTGCATCTTCTACATATCCAAGAAGAGTGCATTAGCTACTTTGAGGTTGAAGTGCTTTCCTCTTGTCAGAGGTGATTTTGGCCCATGCCTTGGATCCAAAAACCCTCAGATGAGAGAAATCAGGTTTGTGTCCCTTCAATGCTTCGAATGGAGTGAACCCATGAATAGATTTGTGGGTACCCTATTCTGAATGTATGTGGAACTGTTCATTGCTTCTGCCTAGATATTTGATGGGAGTTGTCTTGCTTCAAGCAAGCAAGTATCCATCTCTTTCAATGACCTATTCTTCCTCTATGCTACACCATTTTGTTGTGGTGTGTATGGGACCGAATGTTGTATTTGAAGACCTTCGGAATCACATAGATGTTGCGACTCCTTATTGATGTAATCCCCTCCATTATTTGATTTGAGTGCCTTAATATTCCTTCCGACAGTGTCCTCAACTAAGGCTTTGAAAATTTTGAAGCTTTCAAATACCTCATATTTATGTTTGAGAAAGTAGATATAGCAGAACCTAGAGTAGTCATCAATGGAGGTCAAAAGGTATCTAGATCCATTCATTGAAGCAATGGGCATCGGTCCTGAAACATCACTATGAATCATATATAGTATGGAGGAAGCTCTCTTTGCCTTCCCAACATCATACTTTCACTCTGGGTGCTTCCCTACCAAGCAACCTTTGCAGATTCCTTGAGAGAACTTTATGTTCGAAAAACCTTCAACCATCTCTTCCTTGTGCAACTGCTGTAGGTATTTGAAGTTTAGGTGTTCGAATATTTCATGCCAGATTTGCTTGTCTCATTTGCATGATTCAAGAGAGCACTTTTATATGAGTATGGAAAGAATTAGGAGAACTCATATTCCTTGGAGGCATGGTTTGCAACTCCTTTGGCTATCAACTTCCCAGATGAGATCTTTGCAACCTCAATTGTGTCATCTCCAAATACTACTTTCTTTGGTGAACTTGTGTGTTTCATCTGATAAATAGACAACAAATTAGCTGCTAGAGAAGGCACATACAACAAATTGTTGAACTTTCCATGCTCAAGATGTATAGTACCCTTCCCTTCAACAAATATTTGAGAGACATCTCCCATGTGTATATAGGGTCTATCAGTGAGATCTAATGAATAAAATGGCTCTCTGGAGGAAATCATGTGGTTGGAGGCTCCAGAGTCAATAAGAAAAGCTTGGGATTGTGTGAATCCAGCCTTCAATGCATGGCATCTTTCATGATCTTCTGAATTTCCACCTGGATCAGTCTTCCTTGAGCCTTCAGGGAGGGAAATTTTATGTTGTTCAAGGAGTTTTTCCATTTGATCTATGGTCTTATTCATACAAGAACTCTCAGGATGGTTACCCTTCTTGCAGTATGTACACTTGGATTTCTCAAATTTCTTTTGTTTGTCCTTCTTGGAGCTAGAGGCTCCTTTCGATGGACTAGAGTTGGTATTTTGCTTGGTTTCAAATTGCTTCTTCTCTTTTCCCTTTTGCATTCACACTTTTTGACTCTCCAGCCATAAGAGCTTGATTTTTGGAGGCCTTCAAGGAACCCATCTAAATCAATTTGTCTTGTTCTTGGATGAGAGATTTAGTTAAAACATCTAAGGATGGAATTTTCCAACCAGGGATTGAAAATATCCCTGAATGGAAGGTAGAAACAAAGATGGAGAACTGAGGACCTAGTTTGCTCAGAATGGATAGCACCAATTGCTCATACTTATTCTCAATGCCACACTGCTTGCATTGCATGACCAACAATTTAAATTTGGAAAAGAATTGTTGGATAGTTTCAAAATTGCTGGGTTGAAGAGCAATCAAACCATTCTCCAAAATATGGCCCCTTAGCTCATCTTGTTTGTTTAAGAGGGTCCCCAACTTCAACCAAACCTATTTTGGAGTCTTCAATCCATCGAGGTGGAAGAGTAGATATCTGGAAATATGAATACACATGAAACCGAATGCTTCATCCATTCTATTCAGATACTTGGCCTTCTCAATAGCTGCTTGAGGTTTGACCTCATTTCCTATTGTTACCCTTTATAGTGACTTGTTGCACAACACCATCTACATATCATCCCTCCAATCAAGATAATTGAAGGGGGTGAGGAACCTGTGAGAGACAGGAGCATTCGAATTCTCCATTAGAACTACTGGAGCGAATACAATGTGGTACTGTTGCTACTGATGCACTAAAAAAATTTCAATAACTTGCAAAAAACAATCAATTTTTGAGATAGAGTACTATTGAGCACTACTTTAGGACAATAGTGTAGGGCCCCTCCTTTAGGGTCCCCTTGAACTGAACCTGAAACTTTAACAACTTCATACAAGCAAATTAGCCATCATAGTTATTGGAAAAATAAAATAAAAAAGCGTGAATAACCTAACAAAAATAAGCAAAACCTTAACCTGTCAACCCGATCCGGCTGGTCCATTGTCGCCTTCATCTTTCGTAGGATCCCTCCAGCAAAGCTCGTTTAAATCATAGGCAAAGCAACCGTTAGCTCCGCCACCCAACCATAGGCTCATGCTTTCAGTCGCATGGCCTCCCCCGAGCTTTGGGTCGTAGAGCTCACACAAGTATTTCAGAAATTCAGCTTGGGCTTCCCTTCCCACCAGGATTTCTAAGCCAAACCCTTAGATAGCAGCAAGTCTTTGAGGCATTCGAAAATTACGACAATCGTCCAAATTATGGGCCCTTTACCCATTCCCCAAGCCTTCCTTATAAAGGAAAATCTCATGCGACACATGTCGCTTCATGCATAATTAAATATTTTAATTAATTATTTAATTAAAACACTCACCCATCCAAGTGTCAGTTTCTCTGGGAAGTGCACCAACACCCCTAAGTTTGCTCCAGTTTGTCCCCCAGATATTTTAATTAAGTCCTAGCTTTTAGTTGACTAGGTGTCTAATCTTAGGATTCTATTTTGCTCCTAAATAATGATTTCTATTATTTTAAATGCTCAACAAAAATAACTATTCATGTGCAAATGCCTAAATTATTTTTATGCATTTGCTAAGTAATAATCTAGAGTTATTCTCATAAGTTTTTATGTAGTTAAATTTAACAATCAAACTCACTAGGATTACGGTGCCGCGCCGTTGGGATCCTAGTTCCTTAATTTTAATTCCCTGACATGGCACCACTCCGTCGGGTCCAGTCATCGATGGTTTCCATTCCTTGGCATGGTACTGCATCGTTGGGTCCTTGCGTCCATTCTTTTCGTTCTCGACAGGGTACCGCATCGTCGGGTCCTTCTGCCACCATCTTTCTGTTTTGACTTGCGGGAACTCTTGTAGGGATTTTAGGAATCGTTACCATCCATCCTCCGTCTACATGCTATCTAGGGACTAATGGCGCTGAGGAGTGATTCCGTTCTCACTGTGCGCCCCTCAACTCGTACGTGACCAGCTCCATCGTGGCCCACCTCGTACGCCCTCACGCATTCCTCTTGAGCAAGCGGATCAGTGCTTATCTGCTCATGCGTGGTATTCTTGTCGGAAGTCAACTTCGTCGTCGCTCCCCTGTGTGTGATTTACCCATACTCTACGACCCTTCATGTTCCTTTGTGTGTTCGTTGGTGAACCGTCTCACTTGTTTCTACACACACTTCTCACAACAAGTTATTAGTAGCATTGTTCTCAATAATCATCATCTGATTTCTAAATCTAGTATTGTTAAACATTTATGATTTATTCAAACTGTTCATTCATCCAATCAAATATACATTTCGTCGACAATTACATGATCACCGTATAGCTAGTCGTTAAGCATTATCTATCAACATAATTTTCCATAGTCATAGCTAATCGTTTAACATATGCAATTATTCATTTACATCAACAGTTCAGATACACATACTCAAAAATAAGGCCAAAAGGTTATTTAATTAATGTTTCAATCGGCCGGGTCACTCAGTAGGTGCCCTCAATGTCTACAAAAGTCTAGGGGCATTACAAATAGGAACCTTTATTTGGATCCTTCACACCTGGATAGAACTCAAAAGATTTCTCCAATGAATTCAATGTAATGGAACTAGTATTTGTTGTGGAAATCCAGAGACTTTTGGTGCGCTACTGAAAGCAGCTACTCAACCTATGCTCATTGAGCTCTGATAGCATGTGAAATTCTAAGTCACAGCAGATCTTGGAGCTGAGTATACCTCACAGAGAAAGAATGAGCAGAGAAACTGAGTTAAAGTGAAAATTGCAGTAAAAATAACAGACAATTAATCATGCATGAGAACTCAGATATGAACGGAATAATGTGACATAATCGAATAATAAGTATAGTCAACAATGATGTGACAATGGAGAGAATTCGAATCACTTGGCAGAATTCAAGATTCAGTCTATCTAGCATAGTAATTTTCACCACTTGAGTGCTCCAGAAGACCCAAACTCAACTCAATTGAACCTAAAATCAGTTAACTAAAGGCACAATTAGTTAACTGACCAATGAGGGTGCATTAGTGAGTTTGCCATGCAAATCACTCCGAAAAGTGTGCATGAGACCACAATCTATGTAAATCGGAGCATAAACCACCCACAAGAGTCATCTAAATCAGGTGTACTTAACTGGAACAATGAGTGGGATCCTAAAATATAGGGAACTGACTTAAGTGGTCCTAAAATGATGCATGCAGGGCACATTAGGTGGATGATGGATCCTAGATGACATTTGCACACCACTAGGGGCTAAATGACATCATCAACTATGATAAAAAAATAAATAATGCTAGGTAGGAAAATGATGGAGTATTAATTATCCTAACAACTAATACATAAAATTAGATCTATAATTAGCTATCAATTTCACAACTAGATCATCCGGTAAGCATATGATTCCCTGCAAAACCAACCGTGAGTCCCAAATAAAAATCATAACATCCTTACATAGGACTCTATGGCCACCAATGGTGCACTATCATGTTCATGAATATCCATGCAACATCATATATTCAAATCTACATAGAAACCATCAAAACAATCCATTTTAAGCAGTGAAACCCATGACTAGTCATAGATTCTTAGAAATTTCGACTGTAAAACTCAAAAACAGATCAACCCATCCATATGGGGTGCACTTCTAGGTTAATATACAACAAATAAACATTCAAATCAATTACTACATCTTCTATCAATATCATAGAAGAAATAATTAATATTTTCCACCAGATCTCTAGTAGTAAATCGAGCAACCTACATTCGATCATCAAGAAAGAAATTCACATGCATAAACAAAGTTAAAATAAACCATCTAGGGAACAATATAAGCATGGATAACATCATATAAACATACATTTCAATCAGGTCTAATATATGAAAAGTATAAGCAATATCCCATGAAGAAAATCTATCAATCTACGTCCATCAATTTGCACAAAAACCACTTTCACAAGTAAATATCAACTCGGCTTCCATGGCTGCAATAAAATAACAAATGCTTCATATAAACAAATGAAATAACATAAAATGGAACACTTATCTCATTAATATGCAACTGGCATCAACCAAGCCATGTTCCACCCAACCTTAGGCACTAAAAATTCATATCTCACTTTGACAGGACACCCCCGAGATGAGGCCACAGATCCACAAGCAGATGTGCACTCAAGAATAGATAAAAATATCAGTTTGAGAAGCCAAAACTCAATTACTAACCACTTAATTTCTCCTCCACATCACTACCAGGTGCAATGGTAATCCCTTCACCACCCAGGTCCCTTGGGACATCGCCATTCACCATTAGGATTTATGTGCATGATCAAGAAAAAATAACCAATGGAATCAGAGGAACTATACCAGAGTTTTCCAGGATTTCCACAAAAACCATAGAATATCACAGTGATTCAAGAACAAGGTTCATTCACATAGTAGAGCTTACATGGCTTACCAAGCTCTCAACGTCAAGGGCATGAACAACAAAGAACAAAAAACAATAATAAAAAAACTTAACCAAGGAGATCAACCATGTATTTTTAGAACAAAGAAGGAAATTAGAACCCAATGGGGTCAAATCAAACCAATGTAATACAACTTGAGTCAACCCAAGGAGGGATTAACTCAACCACAAGAGGCTAACTCAAATCTAACCCAAGAAATTCAAATTTCAAGGAGAGTGGTTGGAAGTCACTCCACCAAAATCAAATTCATGTGTGGACACTTCATCCATGTAGAAGAATTCAAAATAGTGAGGAAAGGAGTTACACAAGCCAAAGATCTTCCCAAAATATAAAAGGAGGGGTTACACAAGGAGTTACACAAGCCAAGGCTAAAAATAGTCAATGAGGGCGCACTTGTGCAAGTGGGGGTTACCAAACCAAGTGTAACCTCCAAATCAGTGTTACAAAACCACAAAAGGGGCTCAATCGACAAGTGGAATCCACCCAAGCACCAAGGAGAGTGTATTCACCAAGGGAGGCCCACTAAATCATGAATTAGGCTCAATATTACCAACACAGGCTAAAATAATCAAAACTTGGGTCCGTTGTACAATGTTTGGGTGATCATCAAGTAATAAATACACCAAGTCATAAATATGGACCAATCTCAACCAAACAAGTTCTAAAGTGCTAGGAATGTCCCCATTCCTCCTCACATTGTGGATCTATGCCTCCCATACTCTTTTGTGCTCTCTGGTGTGCCAATTGTTTTTATTAATTAAATATTTACAAACTAATAATGTTTCTTAGTCCTCAAAGACTCTTATCTTGGCACCTAGTTCCACAATAATAAACAATTACAAATTACATATGTCTGGGGCTTAACACATGGGATATTTCATGTGTGGTGTTAACCATGAAACCATAATCATTCACAAGTTAAAAAATATCATTGACACAAAATACCAAAAAATATAATGCATATTTACTTAATCAAAGGAAATAGATAACAAAGATGAGGCATGATTAACTCTTGTATTATGAAAAAAATTTAGGAAACAATGTTCACATGTTCACATGCCTCTTAAGGTTAGGTGACATTTCACTTGAGCAGAGCTACGATACAACAATTCTTGACAAGACAATCCATAGCCTTCCTTTGAACTACGTAAAGAGGATTTCATCAGCCAAAACCCTAACTATTTAGTGGGACTTAATTAACATATAATTTTTTTTTACATTAATTATCCATTACTACATACTCATTCGTATTCAAAGGAAATGGTTGCATACATTATTTAACTAAATCCTATGCATTCTAAAGAAAGGTGGGTTCGGGTAGGAACCTAACACACCCTCCCTCTTTAAGAGTAGCCTTGTCCTCAAATTTGGAGGTGAGGAAGTCACTTTAGAATCCCATCTAGTTTCCATGTGGCATCTTCTAGGTCCATATATTTCCATTGGATCAAGACTTCTTTTTGAGTATGTCTACGTAATTGGTGTTCCATGGTATCCAATAATCCTAGCTAGAGCCAAATGGAGCATTCCTCATCAAGTTCTGGTAAATTTGTTTGCACTTTACAATTGGATCCCACCACCTTTTTAAGGCAAAACACATGAAAGAGAGAGTGAAACTTGTATTGATTTGGTAGATCTAGCTTGTAGGCCACCTATCCAATGCGTTGTAGGATCTTGTAAGGTCCATAGAACTCCCCGACCAATTTCATGGGGGGTTGATTTTTTAGTGATGTTTTTTTTATTTACCAAGAGACAGTTGATCCCCTTTTCTACTAATGCTCCCAGAAATGTTGATCTACTTTTTCTTTCATTCTATTCCAACACATGGCCAAATTGTCCCTAAGTGTCTAAATAATGTTTTTGTTTGTGCAAAGTATGTTATATACTACATAGACCTTGGATGTTCCTAGTAAATAGAAAACCATAAACAAGGGTTTATGGCCATACACTATTTCATATATAGTCATCTTGGTAGCCCCGTGATAAGTAGTATTATACCACCATTCAGTAAGAGAAAGCCATTGTTCCCACACGTGTGACCTTTCTGATGTGAAGTGTCTCAAATACATTTCCAAGAACTGATTTAATACTTTTGTTTCACCATCCATTTGGGGATGGTATGTTGTGTTGAATTTGAACAGGGTACGCTAAAGTTTAAATAGATCCTTCCAAAATTTGCTCATAAATTTAGGGTCCCAATCAAAATCAATGGAAGTGGGAGTACCGTGTAACTTAAAAATATGATCCTTGAAGACTTGGACCATGATGGATGGTGTAAAAGAATGTACTAATAAACAAAAGTGAGTTGATTTGGAAAGGTGATTTACTACCACTATGATGATTGATTTATCGCCATCTCTCATAAGCCCCATTATAAAATCCATAGAGATATTAGACCATATATGGGTGAGAATTAGAATTCCATGCAAGGCTCTTGGTGACATCATTATTTTTCCCTTATGTCATTGACAAGTGTCATAGGCCATGACAAAGTTTTGGACGTATGTTTTCATGACTTCCCAAAAGAAGGACTGCTTAATTCTCTCATAGGCTTTTGAAAACATGAGTGTCTTTCCATGGGGGATGAATGTAACTTCTCTAATTAGGTGCTAGAAAAATTCTCTCCTTATACATCAATGTACCCCAGTTCCATGTATAATTAAGTGGAGGGTTCAAGTTTCTTTGAATCCTTTGTATGAGGTTCCTTACGGTTTCATTCATCTTCCATTCTTGATGCACTTCATCAATCCATCCTAGAACTAGTAAGGATAATTCAAATATGGAGCTTCCGTGGTCCTCATTTTTTAGATAAGGCATCAACCATCACATTTTTGGTACCCTTATTATATATAATCTCATATTCATACCCCAACATCTAAGTAACCCACTTAGGTTTCTATGGTGATTAGGACACAATTTTTTCCAAAACTATTTTTGACTATGATGGCCAGTATTGATATGGAAATGGATTTCTATTAAATATGATCGCCATGTCTCAACTATGTGAAGAATGGCCATCATCTTTTTTTCATATGTGGATTTTACTAAATTATGATCACATAGATTCTTACTCATGAAGGCTAAAGGGTGTCTATCTACATCAATACTACTCCAAGGCCTTGTCTAGATGCATCACATTCAAAGACAAAATTTATAGTGAAATGAAGCATTTATAATATTGGAGTAGTGCACATGAAATATTTTAAGGCTAAGAACGCCTACTTAGCTTTGTCACTCCAAAAAAAGGAATTATTTTTAGAAAGGATGTCAAAGGAGTTACAATTTTACCATAAGTTTTGATAAACTTTTTGTAGTAGAAAGTGAGTCCTAAGAACCCATGCAAGATATTGAGTGTCTTGGGTCATGGATAGCCTTGCATATCTTCCAATTTCTTAGGATCTAGACATACTCCATCATGAATCATAATATGACCAAAATATTCAATGGTAGTAACATTGAAGAACATTTGGAATAATTCACAAATAACTAGTGATACCTTAATAATTTGCAAGGAACGATCAACATGCTTCAGGAGGGATTCCCATGTAGTGATGTACACCAAGATATCATCAAATAAAACCAACAAAAAATTGCAAAGGAAGCCTTTCCCTGCAAATTGTAAATGGCAATTCTTGCTTCCATGTTAGAGGAGTAGCTATGTAACTGGAGATGTAAATTAATTTCAAATGCTTTTCTATGAAGATTGACAAGATATAAATGGTGGCGAATATTAATTAGTGAGAAACAATGAATGATTAATTAATTCAATGTTTTTCCACATGTTGATTTCCATTATATAAGAATTAGGCATTAGAGGCAATGGATGTTCATTATTAATACTATGTTCGGTAAGTAAAATATCACTTGTAGAAAGATGGCTGATAAATGACCAGGTGACCAAAAAAGTTGGTTACCATGCTAAATAAATTACTAAACCACCAAAAACGTTGGTCACCATAGTGTTTTTAAGTGAAATATGACCAAAATTTAGCAATTTTAAGTGATCACAACTAACACTGACTAAAATAAATGACTAATTTAGTCATGGGACAAAAAATATGACTAATTTATTAATGGGATAAAAGATACGACTAGACAGTTAAGTTAATAATTATATAAGATGTCTTAATCAATTTTTTCTTTATTCGTCACACAAAGTGTTACACAATTTATGAAATTGTAAGAAAAATTACAATTTCATAAATTTTAACGTTGTAGATGGATTCATAGTACAATTTCTTAATTTTTAACGATGTAGATGGATTTAGACGACACCTTAAAATGGGTCTTTGAATCCATTTTCATTGCTAAATTTATGAAATTGTAATAAAATTTTACAATTTCATAAATTTTAACATTGCAGATGGATTCAGAGACCCCTTCAAATTTAGAGACCCATTTTCTAAATCCATCTGTAGTGTTAAAATTTATGAAATTGTAAATAAAATTACAATTTCGTAAAATTTAACGATGTAGATGGATTCAAAGACCCGGGGGTCTCTGAATTCATCTGCAACATTAAAATTACGAAATTGTAGAATTTCATTGTCAAAATTGCAATTATCCATTGTCAGATTTTGTGAAATAACTTACTAGAAAGGAAATAATGCTTCATGATATTAATTAGCTCCATGAGCACCTTGGTACTATCTATTCAATAGTTAGACAAGTTGAAACTTGAAGCTTTGATATATATATATATAATTTGTAATATTAATGTATTGTAGTTATATATATTGATATAATCAATATATATCATATGTTATGTATAAGTTAACTGATAGTATATGGGTTAATAATACATAGTAATATGTAGCATTATAGTTGATATATATATATATATATATATATATATATATATTACTGGGCCCTCTTGAGTTCAATTTTTATAGTTGGTATAAGACATCCAAAGATCATAAACTTATTCCGCTTTTTATTTGTTGGGAGCTCTGGAAATCAAGGAATTCTACTATCTTTGAAGGCATACCTCCCGATATTATTTCTAGTGTTATTAAAATTATTAGTTTGTTCAAATATTATGTCCCCGTTTCATCAATAAGAAAGAAAAGTGGAATGATCAACAACATTCATGTCACTTCTTCAGCAATGGTCTACTTTGATGGTGCGGCTCAAGGTGGTAATTGTGGTGTAGGCTGTTTACTGAAGTTAAATGTTGTTCATTACTTTAATTTTAAGATGTATTGTGGGAGAGGTTCAAACACCAAGGCACAATTGTTATCCCTATGGTTTGTTGTCATTGCTTCCAACATGTTGGGCATTGATTCATTGAAGGTATTTAGAGACTCTTTAACGATCATCAACTGGGCCATAAGTTATGCTCTATATAGGTGGTTTCTTTAATGCATTGGTGCAAGCGCACATATTTGCTGAAAATATAATTTTATGAGCTCTCCTTTGATCATATTTTTAGGGAACATAATAGTGATGCAGACAGGTTATCTAAAGAGCTTTGGTCGGAGTGGAAGGTCTCTTCCATGTGGAGGAATATTAGGAATACACACTTACTTTTTAGGGTACTCTGGACATTATGGCATAAGTATACTATTTTGGGGGTCTTGTTTTTGTTGATTGGTTTATGTTTGTAGTGTTCTTTAATAGGATGGTCTCCTTGACATATTGGTTTGGAGGTAAACAATTTTTGGTTTCTCAGTCATATATTAGTAGGTAGTCTTTGGTCAATTTCTGGTTGATACTGTTCCTATGTCTTTTAGTCTTTGGAGCTTGGTTATGATGGTTCCTTGGGGATGAATTCAGTCATATTTTCACTTTTTGATTGGCTATGAATAACAAAAGTACTACTTTTTTTCCTGTGAAAATAATAATAATAATATAGTTATTATAATATTAATATAATATAGCTAATATATATAGTTATTATTGTAATATATTAATATTAATATTAACAAAATAAAAAATAAAAACAATAAAATAAATATAATAAAGAGAGGGAAAATTAAAAAAGGGACAAAATACGAAAAAGAGAATGAGCAAGAAAAAGAAAATGAGCAGGAAATAAAGGACAAAATAGAAAAGAGGGAAAAAATGGAATAAGTTATGTCATGAAGTGAAATTTGTAGGTTCTATGTAGCGAAGATTGTATACATCTGAGGGAAACTCTTCTTAACGTAGGAGCATATATGTTTAAGGGGAGGAGGTAGTGAATTCTAGGTAGTGTTTGAAGGAGGCCACACCAGTCACAAGGAAAGTGTGAAATTGCCCACATAAGATCCAAAGAGATGATGTAAACCTCACAATGAAAGAATTTAGGAAGAAGAGAGAATCAATAGAACATAGATCCAATAGAAGTAGAATAATTACACACATTGCATTAATCAGAATAGTAACCGGGTAAATATACAATTGCTGAGTATGAGGATTCGAATTCACTAGGTGTAATTTGAATTATCCTTCATGCACAGATCCATAATCAGTGGAGAGTCATCAGTGCCAAACTAGGAGTCTATCTCATCATCAGTGAAGTCATCAATGCACAAGTAGTGATCAACCGAGAGTCAAACTGAGTCTAATTGAGTGTGGTTGGTGTAACTGACACATGGAAGCACTGATATAGTGAAGGAGACTCAGTGGGGGGCACTCATGGATCTAACTAGAGTCAAAACAGTCTATCTAGTCACACTGGAGGTCCAAAAGAGTGATAAGGTCAGTTAGGAGTCAGTTAATCCTTAAATCAAGGAAGAACTGAAGATAACTGAACTAAACTGGACTGGCAGATGAAGAAAGGCGCCCTTCTCATGCAATAACTAAAAAGAGGGCGCACTAAGCTCTAGGAGAGCTAAGACGGATCCGAGAGAAGCTCATGGGGCTAGTTTGCCAAGGGCTAGGTGCTGGTGCTGCAAACCCTAATTGCATGCAAACCCTAATTTTGCATGCAGGACTGAAAATGTCAGAAATGTTAGAAGGACTAGGATGGAGTATAGGAATATCCTAACAGAAAGGAGGAATCTGTAACTAGTATTCATACAGAGAACTGTATTTTATAGTAAGCAGCAAGCGGTATTCCATTGATATTCCTTGAAATTTTTTCCAATGTTTTGAAGGGAAAGGAAAATTACAAAGGAGGGAGATGGCCACAATCACAAAGAACCCTATAGGTAGCTCTTCTAATATTTTTTTGTTTTCTTAATATCCAAATTGGTTTTGTATAATATTTGAAGGAGGCAATGGAAATCATAAGGAAAGTAGGCAGTGAATTTGATGCAGTGTTTGAAGGGGGTTGCAACTCTCATGAGGAAAGGAGGTAGTCATAAGAAGTATTCATACAAAGAACTATATTTTACAGTAACCGGTAAGTGGTATTCCATTGATAATAAAATGGAAATGTGAAATCCGTTCAATAGACGAGATGTAAAGAGGTTTTCTTCAATGAATAATTTATTTGTTAAATGTCCAATATCTATGTGAATCTATAATTTCAATTGTGGTTACCATTTTTTGAATAAATATTAATTTGTTTAGTTAGGGCTTGAGTGGTGATGATCTTATTTTAGGAAATCTCTCGATTCTGTTCAAACATGTCATATATTTCCAACCACCACAGAAATGTGATTGACGTAACCGACTCCACCTATGTACATATTATTAATGCTAGACTCCACCTCCATTGTTGTGATTAATGTTGTAGATAAACCATTTAATGTTGAAAATATCAGAAGTCTCCAGATTCAGTCGAATTCGAGGAGCGACATATATGTAGTTTTTGGGAAGTTTGTCTCGGAATTTTTGTGGCTCTAATTTTTGGTGAAGTCGATTCCTAAAAAAAGAGTTTTTTTATACATATATTATGCTATATATCAGTCTGTAGGATTTTCTTATGTTGTATGTTGTCTGAATGTGGATGCTTACAGATCTACATTGAATAGATTATTATTTAGGCATCATTCATTTTTATGTTTTCAATGTTTGGTTCCCCTGCCTCCTATCATTGTGGTATCCGAGATAATACCAAGGCATAGAGCTTATTCTCCTCATCTTAGAATCCGTTAGCCTAAACGAAGGAGCCGGTTGTTGTGTGAAGGTAGAACTTCTCGGTGTTGAGTTTATCTCCACCATTTGAACCCTAGGTAGAAGCCAAAACTCGTGAAGCTCTCCTTTATAGAGATTTGCAACATAAGAGATTTGTGTCAGCTGGTCTATAATAAAAATTGCAAGCACCAGAAATCCAGGATGGTTCCATTCAAAGAGAAAGGGGGAGCTGGGTATGTGAACAAGGAGACAGAGGATTCATAGACTGTCACCTACCCAAATTTTGAGACTATTTATTTTATTGCAAAAACATTATGTTAAATTATAATTACAAAGTTTTGTAATTATGACGAAATCTGGTCAAGGATGATTGTGATGACATATTATTATTATTTAATAAATTAAAACAGGAGACAAACACCAAGGGGAACTGTTAAATGAGTGTTCACTGACCAACTAGGAGGAATGGAAGTTGTTAGAAGGCATGGGACAGGTGTCAGCATTTGCACTCCACCACTAGCTATTGGTTATGGAACAACTACCCCTAAAATTGTGGCATTATTCCCTAGGTGGGTGGAATAGAGCTGCTATCTCATTAACGACCAGGTTAACCACTAAAATGGCCTAGGAAGCCTAGAGAAGGCAATTCGAATTGAGCAGGGAGCTCCATAATTATTTTATACAGAAATAATTCCTATAGTGTATCAGGTGATCACTGAGAGATTCGAATAGGGAGGCTAAGTGGAAGTGCATTGTGAGTCTGCTAAATTCATTTTGAGAAGGAAACCAGAGGTGCCGGTGCAGGTCTCTCTGACTGCTAATTCTATATGACTGAATGATCCAAATTGTTGCTGCAAGTTGATGATCTAAAGCTTCTACAGATTATTCTTCCTAGTGGTTCAGTGAACAAGCTCGGGGGTCCTAAGGAAAGTAATTTGGTTGTCTTCAGGAGTAGGTTGGGTGGAACAGGCTCCTTGGGTTGTTTGTTTCTCCTACATTCATCAGGTTCTACTGTTCTATCTTATTTATTTTCAGTTAAATGGTTTTCTACATTTGTAGATTTAGTATTTACAATCAATGGTATACAGAAGTAACTGTTTCAATTTCTGACCTAGGTATGATTTTGTATAATGATGGTTAAGTAAATGAGACGATTGATTAAATATCTTCTCTGCATTTTTTCCATACTGTTTTCTGTATAGTACTCTAGTACAAAGAAGTAGAATTAAGTTAGATGAATGATGGGCAGAATGCCAAGTGAATGATTAGACTAACACTGTGGTGTTTCTTTTTTATCTGCAATATCAATTATATATGTCTAAACTCATAATATAGATCAACATATCATAAATAAGATATTGTAACATTTTCTTACTTATTAACAAAAGTAAACACTTCATCTTTGCATAGAACTAGGGTTTTTAATTATCACTATCTATTTTCCTTTTTGAAAGCTAATACTATGCATTCTATTATTATTCTTTCCAACAGTAAGGTGTTATAATTCCATTTATTTCAGGCATCATCATTCCTAAAAATTTAACAGCTGCAATTTAAATATTCTTTTTACACAGAGCCGCTACTTAGTACATATAACACTAAATAAATATTTATCATTTGCAAATAATAAGCATCACTGTATATTACTATTTCATTTAGTATCCATATCTCATATTTTGATTTAGTTTTCAGCTACAGTTATTAAATTCAAACACTTTCAACATAGGCGGAACCCTAGCTCTTTTTCACTATTTATTATATAGCATTCTCTTGCAATACGTTAAACATAGGATCGAAAACCCTTAACAGGGAAACAAATCTTCTACAATATCATGACAAGTTCATAACTGGTTCGACGGTCAAACCCTTATATTCGAAATAGCAACTCAGATATTATCAGTTTCCAAATAGATTAAGATTTCATGTTCAAACATTGTTGAATACACATTAATTGAAACAAACCACATAAATACATGAACACTAGATTTTATTTCAAAGTTTTCAAATAAAAAACATTGAGTTTGGCTCTCGGCCATTACTGAAACGATAGCATAGTTTTTAGTTAAACATAGAACTATCAAAGCCTACCATCAAAACCTAGAGGGTAGGGTTTTGACTACACGAAACAGGTCAAAACCTTGGCACGTAACCATTTTAAATGCACAATAGTTCAAACATTAAATTATCACAAACCTGGAGCATGGCTCATAGTTTTCAACACAAGTAAACATCATCAAGTTACCGGAACCAAAATTGTTGTATATCCAGTTTAGCCGAGGGATAATACCCTCTCAAAAGTTACATTCTTTTAAATTTATCTATACTGAAAAACAACACCACATGTTAATGCTGAATAGGGTTGAGGATTTCATCCTCCCCAGGCTGCCAGACAACTCACATTATTTCGAAGGTGGTCACTTCCCATAGTCCAAGATAAAACATAAAGTATCGGCTAAGAACACATGAAGATCCAACAATCACCTAACCAAAGTAACAGGGTAACCACTAAATCTTACCATTTCTTATGCAGCTGCCAGTTAACCAAACTTGAGCTTGGAAGCCGAATGTCGAAGGAACCTACCAAAACATTTAAGTTATGGTCAAACGAGCATCACAATAGGAGTTTCAGTAAAACAAAATAACATTAACTACAACTATTAACCAAATTAACAGGGATAGGTTCGAAACCTAAAACTTTACCTTTAATAGTTATTTTCTGGAATAGTGGCACCATATCCTGTGGGGAATCGTAACCACCATCTCATTTCCGAATGTAATAAAGTTTTAAACCAACTTAGAGAACTACCACTCAACATATATAGAAGACCGACTACTGGATTCAACCTACACATAAGATTACCATCAGCCCCGGTGCTCTTCCATTATCATTTTCAAGTGCTATAAACTCTCATAGTAAGCTCAACTCTCAAAACTATCATCTAGTACCAGAAAATACCAATAGGTCACGGGTTCAATTCGTGAAGAGGATCACTAAAACCTGTTAGCGAAACCCTGGAGTTTCTTGGCCTGTCAGTCTCTCTCGGAAACCACTCCCTAACACATGGATTGCCAAAGAAACAACAATATCAACACTTAGTGGAGATTAGGGTTAAGTTCACAAGGTCGAGAGTCACGAAACATCAATGGTGTAGATCACATATCGCAGTAGTTCGCATCCCCAAGCAACTACCATAATTATGACGGGTATTAATCACCATAGCCACCGTGGAAACCAGCTCACATAACCTCCAAACAAAGTCAGGCTCAGCTAGACCATGTCAACTATTTGCACACTATGCCTTCACATGCTAAGTACCACGATGGCAGACACGTAGACTTTCCATTGAGCTGGTAGATGGATTTAATAAATGCCAAGGATGGATGCGAATGCTTGCTAGCACATTTTTCACTACTTCATTTATATCCAAACCTTATCACACGTTGCTACGTTGACTACGGTTTCCACCCTGTAATAACATGTATCATGTGATAAGTATAGTTTGTTTTGGTAAGACCTAGTTATATAAATGGTATCAATTATATGGTTCAAAAGGATCACAATTATTGTATACTTTTGGTTATAGTGTTTGGCGTATAGGAATAAGGCACAAGCCTATGCATTGTTATGAATAAAATAATAATAAAATAAACATCAACATATATATATAGAAATAATAATAATAATAACAACAAACAAGAATAATATAATAATATAATTAATTAGTGAAATGGTGTAACTCTTTATGAAGAGTTGCATTAGACACCCTTTAAACAATTATAAATATGGGAAAGTCTATTTTGTAAAAGACATATCTATTTTATCAACTTTTATATATATTCATGGATTATTTGTATTTTTGAAAGTGGAAGTTCGAGAAGTTCCAGTAAACGAATTTTTACCGTTACCATGGTATCAGAGCTTTTCCCAGGCTTGTAGCCACCAATCTAGGACCTTGTCCAAAAACGAGGCCCTTGGCCCAAAGAAGTAAAAAAAAAAAAAAAGTAAAATAAGTAAAAGGAAAAGAAAGATAGTGAGGAAAAAAGTAAAAGTAAATTAAAAAAAAAGTGAGAAGAAGTTAAAAGGAAAAAAAAAGTAAAAATAAAGTTTTACAAAAAAATAGGACATTGTCCTAAGAAAAGGAAAAGTAAAAAAAAAGAAGTGAAATCACACATGGTTTTGGTTTTGTGAGAAGTGGGTTTGGCTTTATTCCCTAACAATAAACCAAAAGTGAGATTTGAACCTAGGTGGGGAAGGTAACAATCATTCCTCCCAAGCACCCAATCCACACCATTTTTATTATCATTCAACTCCAAAAACAATTATTATATTATTATTATCATTAATAATAATAATTATTATATTGCATTTATTAATAATATTGTAATTATTAACTTTTAATAATAATTATTATTATTTGGAAAAAAAATGGATTCTTAGTGTTACAAAAGAGAAAGATTCCAGAAGACCCACTCAAAGGTAGTCGTTGACATACTAAAACTTGAAGGGATTATTCAAATAAATCCTATTAGCATCGCTATTTGCCCAACTGTCGAGGAAAATCACATTAATGTCACCTTGGCAAATCAATTATTCGTCCCAGAACTAAGTATAATCGAAAAGAAAGATAAATGGGCTCAGAAGCAATATGCAATTAGAGACTTACAACTGGAAATTGATGAATATAAGTTCACATCCCAATTTAATGTTACGACTATTTATCTAAATGAAGTTTACATCATCCTTGGCTTATCTTGGATGGAAACATTGGAGACAATTATCTTAAATATGAAGAAAAAGTTTTTAACATTTTCGTATAAGAAGAAGCAAGTCACACTACAGGATGTTAGAATGAAGTTAGATTCAAAAGTCATGGCATCTAAAGACTTCAAGGATATCACCATGGTCATTTCGCAAGAAAAGCAAAAGATGCATTCATAATTCAACAAAATCGTCATAGATAAAGGAGAAGAGATATCTCGTTTAAGAGATTATAATAAAAAATCGCTTCTTCAAATAAAAAAGATGAAGGATAAATCACAACAGAATCAAAAGCTAGAAGAGGAGAATCGAGATCTTCAGAAGATACTATTAGAAAACATTGACGAGAATGGTCACCTCAAGATGCACAAACAAGATCTAATGTATCAAATTGAGAAGCTTAAAGATGATAAAAAAGCACAAGAAGAAATGACCCAAAATCTTAAAAAAAGAAAAAGACTCGTTAGACAATAAGTTGGAGCAAATTCAAAAGAAGACATCAAAGCCCTTGGACTCAAAAATCTATGTTGAGAAAAAAGAAGCAAATACAAATTCAGTCCTTGTCACAGTTCAAAAAGAAGACAATTTGGTAAAAAAACAAACAACAATAACTCCCTATCGACACCTCAACCATATAAACCAGTATCCTAAAAAGTGGGAATTGTCGAAAGATAAAGGTACTAATGTGCTCAAAGCCCCTGACGACAGATCAATAGAGAATCCCAACAGGCATCAACAAATCGATTTTGGCTAGATTGATCCGTCAACATATCGGAAGTTATGTTCTACACTTATAAGTTCATACTGACATGTTTCGTCAGCTATGACATCACAAGGAACGGTACGACAACGTTATAAGGATTTGAGGACAAAGCCTTTCTAAGAGAGAGGCAATGTTATGAATAAAATAATAATAAAATAAACATAAACATATATATATATATATATAAATAATAATAATAATAATAATAATAATAACAACAATAAACAAGAATAATATAATAATATAATTACTTAGTGAAATGGTGTAACTCTTTATGAAGAGTTGCATTAGACACCCTTTAAACAATTATAAATACGGGAAAGTCTATCTTGTAAAATACATATCTATTTTATCAACTTTTATATATATTCATGGATTATTTGTATTTTCGAAAGTGGAAGTTAGATAAGTTCCAGTAAACGGATTCTTACCATTACATGCATATAGTTTACATGTTATAGAAATTTAATAGAATTCACATATAGTATATGCTATAGGAATTTGCATATAGTGTTAAGTTATAACCACCGTGGAAACTAGCTCACATAACCTCCAAACAATGTCAGGCTCAGCTAGACCATGTCAACTATTTGCACACTATGCCTTCACGTGCTAAGTACCATGATGGCAGACACATAAACTTTCCATTGAGCAGGTAGATGGATTTAATAAATGCCAAGGATGGATGCGAATGCTTGCGAACACATTTTCCACTACTTCATTAATATCCAAACCTTATCACACGTTGCTACGTTGACTATGGTTGCCACCCTGTCATAACATGTATTATGTGATAAGTATAGTTTGTTTTGGTAAGACCTAGTTATATAAATGGTATCAATTATATGGTTCAAAAGGATCACGACGATTGTATACTTTTGGTTATAGTGTTTGGCATATAGGAATAAGGCACAAGCCTATGCATATAGTTTACATGTTATAGAAATTTAATAGAATTCACATATAGGAATTTGCATATAGTGTTAAGTTATAAATAGAACTTGCATATAGTTTATAAGCATTGGAAATTATACGATTAAATAGAATTTGGATGCTATAGGAAATACATAGAACTTGTGAATAGTTTACAATATAGGAATCATATTGAAGGTGATATATAGTTTATACTATAGGATATGCATATGACATGGCATATAGTTCTTGAATAGTAGAAATGCACAATAGTTGCATATAGTCAATATATCAAAGGATTTGTACGATAATTACATATAGTTGTATATTATAGAACCAACTTGGTAATTACATGAAGTTTGCATAACCTAGGATAGAGTAAGAAGTACATAACAATCATACATATTAATATGAAAACCAGATATTAACTGAAGAGATCTCATTGGTTGTATTTCGACATTACTCTCTGAAAACCATTAAGACACGTGGATATTACCGAAACTAGTTAGGAACTCGTATGTCACACTTCATAAACATTAAAGCTCTTACCTGTAATATGCGAAAGGAATGATTCAAACGCTTTAGCACGAATGCTAAGTAAGCCTCGGGGGTACCTCAGGACCCCTTTCATCATCAAAAGAAGAACAAAAGTTAGCACTTGCAAACAATTATAATTGATAGAACATTGACATAAGTATTAAAAAAAAATATAACTGAACATCCATTAGCATCTTAGTGTAGACTATAATTTCTTTTCTTTTCTTTTCATATCGCAAACAGTACATTTACGATCATTCAAACATTTAGTACAACAAGACGACATAAAAAGCATTTATTATAATTCCACACAGTTAGTTTATACATTAAATGCTAAGCTGAATTTTTTTTAAATTTTTATGAATTTTTGGGATGTTACATGTGGTATTAGAGCTCATGTTCAAACTCTCGGCCTGAAAAGGTCCGAAGAACATGCAACAAAATTTTTTTATGACAGTAAAAATATTTACTAATTCAAGTTAAATTATTTTGTTATATAGAAAATTGTTTTCTAAGTTATAGGTATGGAAGGATCAGATGAACATATGGAGGTTAGATTTCGACCAAACAGTCATACGAACAATAACACTAGACAGCATTATGAAGAAGAAGTCCATGGTGAATTGAAAGACAATTCATCAGAATTGTTATGTGCATTTCAGGAGTTGAAAGCAGAAATAAGATCTGTTAAACAGGATAATGAGAGAATTCTGAAGGAACTAGAGGAACTGAACCAAGTACTGTTCGATCAGTTTCCAACTGATGAACAGGATAGAAAAGTTGAAAATATCTCCAAGATTGAAGACTTATTTCATGGGAACAAGGGTAAGAAAGTGAAAACGAATGATGAGAATAACAGTTCAACATCATCAGGAGCTGCCATTGAGATATGTAAAAAGAAACATAATTATTCAAGTGATAGCAGTGAAGGGGATTACAAACCAAAAAGAAAAATCCATAAGTAGTATGAGCAGATTTATGGGGAGTTCAACAAGATCAAACCCCCAACCTTCAATGGTGAAATTGAAAAAGGAGAGACAGCTGAAGCATGGATGTCCGGAATGAAGAGATACTTTCAAATTTATAATTATTCAGAATCATTGAAAGCAAAGATGGCCATATACAACCTAATCGGGAAGGCAAACATTTGGTGGCAGGACATCAAAAGAGTGAAGAACATCAAGGACAAGGATGTGAATTGGAGCACTTTTAAATGGTACTTCAAGACTTCAAGAAGAAGTTCTTATCTAAACAATATTACGAAGAAAAGTCCAGGGAATTTTATGATTTAAGACGGGGAACCATGAACATGAAAGAGTTGAACAACAAATTTCTGAATTTGCTAAGGTATGTGCCATACCTTGTGGAGGAGAAAACAAAGATTCAGAGGTATTTGGGTTGTCTACCTTTCAACATCAAGGATAGAATAGAGTATGACAATCCAAAGACCTTAGAAGAAGCCATGAGGAAAGCAACTTTTTTCTATGATCAGAACCAAAAAAGAGAAGGGATATCTAACTGGAAAAATAATAAACCCAGCAACTTTGAGATGAAGAAGAAAATTTTTAGGTTCAATGGAAATTCTGGTTTTCAAAAGAAAAACTTTCCAAATCAAAATTTCCAAGGAAACAATCCTAGGAATAATCAACAGCAAAATTTTGCAACTCTTAGAAATACACCCAATGTTACTAGAACTAATGGCCAGAGGGAACCTATAAAATTTTTTGAGTGTCAAGGTCCTCATTATGCTTCAAACTGTCCCAGTAAGAAGTGAACAACCAATAATATTCACTCCATACAAGCTGAACCTACTGTGGGAGACTTGACAGGAGAGATGCCCATAATTAATGCATCTCTAGACAGCAGGCAAGCGGAGCATCAAGTCTCTATGGTAGAGATTGAAGGTATGCTACAAAACTACCATGTTTCTATTTTGATTGATCCAGGTGCTAGCCCGAGTTATATATCTCCAGATATTGTAGAAAATTTTAATCTAAAAACAAAAATTTTTAATAAATCTTGGTTAGTTAGACTAGCAACAAGAACAAAAAGAAAAGTGTCTGATTTTGTTGAAAGTTGCGTTTTATCTATGAATTAGTTAAAGATAGGAACCAAGCTAAATGTTTTACCTTTAGGATCCTATGACATCTTAATTGGAATGGACTGGTTAGAAGCACATCATGTTATTTTGAATTGTTATAAGAAAATTTTTACCTGTCTAAATGATGAAGGAGAAACAATAGAAGTGAAGGGTATTCCTAGAAAGACATCACTTTGATAGATTTCAGCTATGCAAGTAAAAAGAGCAGTTAGAAAGGGATGTAATATGTTCGCAGTGAATGTAGTACATGAGGAGTCAATTACAAAAGAGGACAAACTGAAATTAGGAGATATATCTCTCCTAAAAGAATTCCTAGATGTTTTTCCAGAAGAGATTCCAGGATTACCCCCGAAGAGGGATCTAGATTTTACCATTGAGCTAATACTGGGTGCGGTATCGAACTCCAAAGCTCCATATAGGATGAATATATTGGAATTAAATGAGTTAAAATCACAGTTGAAGGAACTGATTGATAAAAACTATATAAGACCCAGCGTGTCTCCTTGGGAAGCACTTGTTATTTTTGTTAAGAAGAAGGATGGCACTTTAAGGCTTTGCATAGATTATTGCCAACTAAACAAGATGACAATCAAGAATCGATATCCATTTCCCTTCATCGACGATCTATTTGATCAGCTGCGTGAAGCAATGATATTTTCGAAGATTGATTTAAGGTAAGGATATCATCAAGTTTGTGTGAAGGATGAGAATATTTTTAAAACAACATTTAGAACTCGTTATGGACATTATGAGTTTGTGGTCATGCCATTTGGGTTGACTAATGCCCCAACAATATTTATGTGCTTAATGAATAATATTCTGCACAAGTATTTGGATAAGTTCATCATTGTATTCATAGATGACATTCTAGTATATTCTAAAAGTAAGAAAGAACATGACGAACATCTGCGTATTATGTTACAAGTTCTGAGAGATCATCAGTTATATGCTAAGTTTAGTAAGTGTGACTTTTACAAGGATAAGATTTAGTATTTAGGTCACATAATCTCTAAGGAATGAATTTCAGTTGATCACGATAAGATAAAAACCATTAATGAATTGCGGGTTCCTAAGGATGTGTCGGACATATGATCGTTTATGGAGATTACAGGATATTATAGAAAATTCATAGAAGGTTTTTCGAAGATTGCAAACCCCATAACCTCCTTACAGAAAAAGGGGAAGAAGTTTGTATGGGATCAAAAGTGTGTAGACAGTTTTAAGAAGTTGAAGGAATTGGTAACTACATCACCTATTCTGAGAATTGCAGATCCTAATAAAGATTTTATAGTATGCACCGATGCATTTAATGACGGAGTCAGTGGAGTCCTAACACAAGAGGGACATGCTGTTGCATATGAGTCTCGAAAGATGAAAATACATGAGAAAAATTATTCTACATATGATCTGGAATTATTAGCAGTAATACACACTTTAAAAATGTGGCATCACCATCTTATTGGCAGAAAATTTACTTTGACGATAGATAACATGGGGCTGAAGTATTTACTAGAGCAAACGAACTTGAATGCTAGACAAGCTAGATGGATAACCTTTCTAAGTGAATATGATTTTGAAATTCAGCATATAAAGGGTAAAAAGAACAAGGTTGTTGATGCTTTAAGTCATAATGCAAAGTTAAATTTTATTTCAGCCATCAGTACATACACAACAGATTTAGAAAATCAGATTTTGGAAGGGATTAAAACAGATGAAGAGTACAAAAATTTACATGAAAAGACAACAGAAAGTAATTCTGAAAATTCTATGGTAGATTTCAGGTTAAAAGAAAATGGATTGCTGCTGTACAATGACAGATTATATGTGCCCAACATACCAAAAGATAAAAATTCTGATTTTAGATGAGATGCACAAAAGTGATTATTTTGGTCATCCAGGTTATCAGAAAACCATAACTATGTTACGAAAAGATTATTATTGGCCTAGGATGAAGGATGAAGTAGCAGAATATATAGCTAAATGCATTGACTGTCAAAGAGTAAAGGTTGAACATCAACATCCGGCTGGACTGTTACAGCCATTACCTATACCTAATTGGAAATGGGAGCTCATAAGCATAGATTTTATTACCGGACTACCCAAGAATCATAAACAAAATGATTCCATCATGGTGGTAGTGGATAAACTCAACAAGGAAGCAGATTTTATACCAGTAAAAACTACTTATAAGGCTTCAGATATTGCATAAATTTTCATGAAACAGGTTTTTCGATTACATGGAGTACCAAAAGTGATAGTTTCAAACCGTGATTCTAAGTTTACTGGAAACTTCTGGAGATCTTTGTTTAAAGTGTTGAATACAACCTTAAACTTTAGCACACCATTTCATCCACAAATAGATGGACAGACGGAAAGAGTAAATCAGATATTAGAAGACATGCTAAGGATGTATGTTAAGGACCAACCTGGTAAGTGGGAGGACTACCTGCATTTAACAGAGTTTGCATATAACAACCATTACCATGCATCAGCCAGGCTTAGCCCTTTTGAAATTCTTTATGGTAGGAAATGTAATACACCAGTTTATTGGCTTTGTCTTAGGGGTGAAAACGTGAAGTTGGGAAACAATTCCGTGATAAAAACATGAAGCTGAGAAAGAGGGCGCGTGGATGAACAGGGGAAAAAAAGTCAACCTGAAACTCTCAGCCTAGAGTTTTTTAAACTCCAGGCCGAGAGTTTTGAGAGTTCAAACTCTCGGCGAAGAGTTTAAAAAAACTCTAGGCCGAGAGTTTGAACCAATCCACATGTTGTATTTAAAAAAAAACTCTTGGATGAGAGTTTGAACTAAACTCTCGGCTGAGAGTTCGGAAGACATTTTCTCGCCTGAGAGTTTCTGGTCAACAATTCCAGCACCATTTCTACAGAATTCAGAAATGTGTCACTTTAACAAGGTTGGACCACTACAAAACATGAGAATTACATGTCAGAGTTTATACCAGTAGATTCATCATTCAATCTACTTTCTCATAATATAATTTTTTTTTAATTTCATTTAGGATTACTATTTTTTACTATTTTTTTACTAAACTTTATCATTAAAAACTTTAGTGACTGGAAAATCAGTCACAATGAAAATTCAATATCATCACAATGACGAAGCCAAAAAAATTTAAAAAAATACAAGGATGTTCCTTGACATGTCCTCTTCAATGGGTTGGTTTTAGTTTGATTGATAAGAGTCACATTTGAAAGAAAATGTGAAGACAAAAACATGTGTCGATAATGCACCATTTTCTGAACATATCTTGTTTCGATAAATAATAAAAAATAGTTCCCAAGTATTAAAAAACTCAAAATATAGTCCAGGATCCAGTGTAGTGTGTGTAGATTATGAGCCTACAATTTTTTTCCCTAAAATGAATAACCATCTATCAAAAAACCGTCGTCAACACAGGTCACTCATTATCCATACCTAAAATTTTCAAGTATATGCCGTGTGTTGACAACAAATTTGTCCCACAATATGTCCATAAATTTTTAAAAAAAAATACGAGTAGAAATCTAATTCAATTCTCTAAAACCTTTGAGTTTACCTCAAGTTGAAATTCCTAAGGGAGATATGGGTTTGAAGAGGTCGAAGTTGAAAAACATAAAATTTAGCAGTTTTTTTTGTCAAAAAAAGCCCAAAATTGTTTCCCAACTTCATGTTTTCACCCTTAAAAAGAAAGATTTATGCTCAATAATAACATAAAGAATAATGCTAAAGCCCTACTCTTCATGCAACAGAGTCTGGATGAATCAATCTTTCCAAAATTTGCTTCTGAAGATAACTCAAAAAGAGCATGGGACATTTTAGAGTATTCCTATAAGGGCACTTTTAAGGTTAAGACAATTAGGATGCAAACCCTTAGAAGATAATTTGATACCCTTCAGATGAAGGATTCATAATCTATTGACTAGCTTTTCAATAGAACCATGAATGTGGTGAACCAGATAAAAACACATGGGGAGGAATTAAATGACCGAAAAATTGTGGAGAAAATTCTGCGTAGCCTGCCCAACAAATATGAAGCAATTGTAGTGGCAATTGAGGAATCAAAGGATCTATCACAACTATCTGTTTTTGAATTGATGGGATCTCTGATGTCCCATGTATTTAGACTAAGTAGGAACTCAAATGCCTCATTAGAATATGCATTCAAGACTCAGGTTTCAGTTAGTATAGGTAGAGGCATATTTAGTTATAGAGGCAGAGGAAGATTCCAAAATCAAAGTAATGAAAGACTAATTTCAGACGAAACTGGTAAATCAGTCCAGAGCCCCAATTCAAGAAATTTCATAGGTTCACGACATAATCTTAATCAACAATGGTCTAGAAGGTTTGATAAATCGAAGGTTCAGTACTTTTACTGTAATAAATTTGTGCATGTAATTCGGGACTGCAGAAAAAGGGAAGCAAATGAAAGCAAGAAATTAACTAATTTATTTGAGGTATTTGAGACTAAAATTCAGTCCATGTTTATCACTTGTAATATTGCTCAGGAGAGTCCAAAATATGTATGGTTTTTGGATAGTGGTTGTAGCAACCACATGACTAGAGATCAAGAGTTGTTTAGTTGTTTGGATAGCTATGTTCAATTAGAAGTGAAGCTTGGAACATATAGTAGAGTCTTTGTCAAAGGCAAAGGAATAATATATGTTTTGATAAAGAATGGTGAGAAGAAGAATGTGAAAGATGTCTATCTTGTTCCGGGAATGAAATTTGATTTGATGACTATTGGACAACTAATGGAGAAGGGGTATGAGATAAATTTTTATGACAAATCTTGCACAATTTGAGAAATATATCATTGTAATAGGTTGATTATAAGGGTTGAGATGACCAAGAACATGATGTTCCCACTTACAATGCGAAGTGATACTCACAATTCTGTGAATGCTTACAAAGCTAAGAGTGTTGATCAATATCGGCTTTGGCACTCGAGGTTTGGTCACTTACATTTTGATGGTTTGAGATCATTGCAGAAGAAGGAAAAGGTGAAAGGGATTCTAATCATATTGAACAACCAACAAGCTCATGTGAGACATGTATCTTGGAAAAACAACATAGAGAAAGATTTCCTACAGGCATTTCCTATAGAGAAAAATTACCTTTGGAAATCATACATACAAATTTATGTGGGCCAATGCAAACCCCTTCATTGGCTGGAGCTTACTATTTCTTTACATTTATTGATGATTACAATAGGAAGACTTGGGTATATTTCTTAAAACAAAAGTCGGAAACTTTCGGAGTCTTCAAGAACTTCAAGGCTTTGGTTGAAAAGCAAAGTGGTAAGTACATTAGAGTGCTAAGATTTGATAGAGGTGGTAAGTATACTTCAAATGAATTTTTTAGATTTCTGCAAGGATCATGGAATTAAGAAACAATTTACCGTCAAATATACACCACAAAAGAATGGTGTGGCTGAAAGAAAGAATAGGACCATATTGAACATGGCCCGGAGCATGTTGAAGACAAAGCACTTACCAAATGACTATTGGGAAGAAGTCTTTTGGTGTTCAATATACATTCTGAATAGGAGTCCTACAAGTATCTTGATTAATAAAGTGCCTCAGGAGGCATGGACTAGTAGAAAATGTTCAATTTCACATTTACGAGTTTTTGGGTGCATAACATATGCACATGTACTAGTTGAATTAAGGAGAAAGTTGGATGATCATAGTGAGAAATGTATCTTCATCAGTTATAGTGAGCAATCTAAAGCATATAGATTGTACAATCCCATTACCAAAAAGCTTGTTATAAGTAGAGATGTTGAGTTCAAAGAGGAAGAAGCCTGCGATGGAAGTGTAGATGAGTCTATTACAGGAGGAGCTGTATTATCTTATGAACATGACGAAGAAGAGGAGCATGAATTTCAAGGAGGACAATAAGTACAAGCACATATTACCACTACACCAACAGGAATTGCATCGTTTGCAATCATAACACCAAGAAGTATTGCACAAGGAGAGGTATCAGCGCAAAGAAATCAGCCTACTCTGAGTTTGCAGGTAAGTGATGAATCTGATCCTACTTTAGCTACACTAAGATCTAGAGTTAAAGGAAGGAAGACTAGAATTCTTATGGAGATATATGATCAGCATGAAGACCAATTAGATTTGAATTCAAATTTTGCATTGTTAGCATATCAACCTATTAGTTATGAGGATACTATCAAAGATAAATTTTGGGTGGATGCTATGAATGATGAGATAGATGCAATAGAAAGGAATGATACCTGGGAATTAATGAATCTACTTGAAGGAAAGGACTACATTGGTGTGAAATGGGTTTATAAAACAAAGTTCAATGCAGATGGTGAAGTTGAGAAGCACAAGGCAAGGCTTGTTGCTCAAGGATTTTCTCAACAACTTGGAATAGACTATAAGGAAACTTTTTCATTTGTTTCCATATTAGATACAATTAGAACTGTTTTAGCTATTGCAACTCATAATAGTTGAAAAGTATACCAGATGGATGTAAAATCTGTGTGTTTTAAATGGAATTTTAGAAGAAGAGGTATATGTAAAACAACCTCCAGGGTATGAGATAAGTGAACATGAAGAAAAGGTTTATAAATTGAAGAAATCTTTGTATGGGTTGAAGCAAGCTCCTCGAGCTTGGTAGAACAGAATTGATTCATATCTCATAAGCAATGGATTTTGGAGGAGTATCAATGAACCTAATATGTACACCAAGAGAAAGGAGCATGGTGAGGTTTTAATTGTGTGCATTTATGTTTATGATATCATTTATACTAGAAATCTGATGTTTGAAGAATTCAAAACAGTAATGAGGAGTGAGTTTGAGATGACTGACCTTGGCCTAATGAAGTTTTTTTTGGGAATTGAAGTCTTGCAATCTGAAAGTGGAATCTTTATTTCACAATCTAAATATGCAAACGATATATTGAAAAGATTTAGAATGTTAAATTGCAAGCCAGTTTCAACACCTATAGTTATGGGCACAAAGTTAAGTGAGCAAGATGTTGGAGGTCAGGTAAATCCTAGGCTATTTAAAAGGCTAGTTGGCAGTTTAATGTATCTAACCACAACTAGACCGGACATCATGTATTCTATGATTCTAATCTCAAGATTCATGGAGTCACCAAGAGTATTGATTGGATTGTAGGTAAAAGAATTTTGAGGTATGTTGCAGGCATAGTGAATTATGGAATTTTATATTCAATAGGTTCAGATTTCAAATTGACAGGGAACACAGACAGTGATTTTGCTCAAAATGTTGATGATGGAAAAAGCACATCTGGATATGCATCCTTTTTTGGCTTAGGAGTTGTCTCATGTGCATCAAAGAAACAACCCATAGTCACTATTTCATCAGCAAAAGCAGAGTATGTCACTGCCATGTCAGCAGCATGTCAAGCCATATGGATGAGAAGAGTTTTGTTCGATTTGTTGCATGAACAAGGAGCACCAACAACAATATTTTGTGATAATAAGTCTAATATCGCATTGTCAAAGAACCATGTATTTCACAAGAGAACCAAGCATATTGACACACGATATCATTACATTAGAGAATTGGTAAATGATGAAGAAATTAATCTCTGTTTTTGCAACTCAAAGGAACAACTAACTGACATATTCACTAAGGCACTCGGAAAAGACACTTTTGAATTTCAAAGACAAAGTTTGGGCATCTATGATGCTAATTATGTTGTAAATGTGTAGGTTGTTGAAATTAAATGGGAGAATGTTGAAATATAATTCCAACCACTACATAAATGTGATTGATGTAACTGACTCCACCTTTGTACCTATTAGTAATGCTGGACTCCACCTCCATACCTGTGCTTAATGCTATAGATAAACCATTTACTATTTCCATAAGCTCAGAAGTCTCCAGATTCACTTGAATTCGAGGAGCAGCATATATGTAGTTTTTGGGAAGCCCGCCTTGGATTTTTTGGGGCTGTATTTTTGGTGACGTCGAGTCCTAAAAAAAACAGAGTTTGTTTTTACATATATTATGCTATATATCAGTATGTAGGATTTGCTTACACTGTATGTTGTCTGAATGTGAATGCTTACATATCTACATTGAATAGATTATTATTTAGGCAACATTCATTTTTATGTTTTCAATGTTTGGTTCCCCTGCCTCCTATTAGATTCTATTCAAATTGACTTGTTTGGTCCTAATCAATCTAACTGAGCTTTTAAAAGTAGAATAAAGCCTTATCCTACACAACTATATATCAACGGAAAAGAATCTCAGGTATGCCCATGCCATTACATCTAGAAATATTGATCTGGAGTAGCAGTGAACAGATTATAACACAAAGAGGGGAAGAGTGTTGTGATAAAACACAACAAGATCTCTTTTTATTATTCATAAAATTTTGATCTTTGGGGATGGCTTTGTTGCATTGTTTGATTGTGACGAATTATCTAAGAGGATACGGTTTTTTTTTTTAACTCGGAATTTTGTATAGATGATCTTGATCCAAAGAAGTAGGGAACCTTCTTGACCATACTTTGAGAAACACTTCAACAATTTTTACAAGATTTTTCTTAGATATGAGTTTTTCTCATATTATTTTTTCACCATTTTTACTTTGAATATGTAAATCTATTTCTACTGACCATATTCTTCAATGGGAAAAAATGAAACAATCATTAACACACAAGGATTAAGCAAATGCTCAAAAATATGTGCAATAAGAAGTTAGATTTACTAGGTTTAACATCTCAGTAGGCAACGAAAAGTTTATAACTAATGCGGAAATCAATCTTCATCACACAGATTTATTTATGCCACACCAATAGATCAAATTTCTTACAAACATAGAGACCATAAAATTCATAAATTTCTTGCAAATGAACATAACTTTTGTCTTGCGAGTGGATCATAAAACTCATCCATTAAATTATCAGAGCCACCAAAATAAAGTGTTGCATTTCAAATTTATGTGGTCATTTGTCAAATGAAAAAGAAACTAACCATATTTTACTTTTTTTTTCACAATGAAAAATACATACTTTATTAAAAAAGTATTGTGGTACTAATCACTAGAAAGTTACAGATTCAACAGCCCCATCAAGACAAAAGAAAGCCGAGACCACACCAGGTCTCCCAAGAGGAGAAAAAATGACCCCAATTATGGATAGTAAAGTGAAACCGAGATATACGAATCCCCCATGAGAAATAAGAACCTCAACTAATCCGAAAGAAAGAAAAATAATATACAAAGATGAGGTCTGCGCCAGCAAAAAGTAAAAAAGAACATCAAACAGAAAAAAGGTTCCAGAAACATTGGGAGGGAGTCATAGTGCACTCCAGGATCTCAAAATATATCTTGCTAGTAGATGACACAAGACCACAACAGGATAGTTAATCAGCCATAGTGTTGTGTTCGCGGAAAATATGGATGATGGATGTCTGTGGACAGAGGCAGATAAGTGACATAGTCTCATCCAACCATGTAGAAAGAGCCAAAGCATTTATAGTTTCTTCAGCATTAGCCCAGTTCAGAACGGTCATCGAGTCCTCGCATCCAACTCCAAGATAATCATAGATTTAGAAGAGAAAAAAAGTACAAGCCACAACGAACATGGATCTTTTAACCATATTTTACTTGCTTGTTCAGTTTGGCATCTAGTTTGGATCAGATTTGATACTTGTCGTGTTTCGAAACTAAACGAGAAGGCCCAGGACTCTTAATTGGGAAAGTACTCGTTACCCAAAATTGGATTTTTCTCATAAGTTATAAAAAAATTTATAACAAAATTATTAAATATTGTATAACTTTTTCTTTTTCAAACAAAGTAATTGGATTTTAGTTTTTGAATAAGAAAATTATTAAAACTTTGTAGTGTGCATACATTCATTCAATCTAGAAAACATGTATGATGTTTTTTTTCTCATTCTTGTTTTTCCTTTAGATAAAGCTTTTTAATTTTTGAAAAGGAAAAAGATCCCATTCCTTTGGAAATTGGTTTAGACCTGAGATTCAATTACTTGGTTATTTTTGTATTTGTATGATGTATACTCTTGAATTTGAATTTGAACTCAAACTTAGTAACTATGTTTTTAACATAATTTCATTACAAATATCTAAAATCTTTGTGGAATACTATGGATTAATGACAAATGTATTAAATCTTTGAGGAATTTACTGTGACAATGGATTAATGACTCGTAGGTTTACCACACCATGGAGAAAGAGTTGGGAAATCCCAAAAGTGAATCATTTACACATTTTGATATGCTTCGGTAATAATGCTTATTAGTTTAGTAGTGGAACATTTAGAACATTCAAATCGTGAGAGAAGAGTTTCAATATAGTACATATCCTCTCTACATAGAGAACATAGACATTTTGCAATTAAAATCTGTATTTTATTAGCACTAGATTTTGCATTATCAAGATTTCTTCTAAAACTGATTTCATAGATAGTCAAAGTTCATTGAATCCATTTGAAGGATGGATATGATGTGGTTATAAAGGTCCAACATATAGGCATCAAGGACATCATTCTTCAGGTTTCCAAGTGATTCTCTGTAAAAACTACATTAAAACTGATTTCATAGATAGTCAAAGTTCATCGAATCCATTTGAAGGATGGATATGATGTGGTTATAAAGGTCCAACATAGAGGGATCAAGGACATCATTCTTCAGGTTTCCAAGTGATTCTCTATCAAAACTACATTACTGTAATATCATGATGTCACTATCATTATTTGTATTGTTTCTTGTTTCTATGGGATTTGAAGAATGGTAGGACAATTGTTGAATGGATAGCCTAGTTAGAACCACAATTTGAATTTAGTCTAGTGGTTGACAAATGGTGTAATGAAGCACCCAAAGAACTTGACTTCAACATAGAAGTTGGTAGATGCACTTGCAATGCACTTTTATGGATGTTTAATGTATTTTATCATTTGAGGGTAGAAATAGTTTGTTATGCCAAGCGGAGAAGAGAATATGTCTTGGTGGCAAGTGACTACACCATTCATTTCTGCCTCATACATCTAAAATTTCCTTTTTTATTGGTTGTTTGTTAAAATACCTTATGTGCATATGGACTTCCACTTTCCACTTATGCTGACTTTTATTTTTCAAGGTACACGTTGAGTTTCTCTTAACAACATGGCTAAAGAGGTTAGCTACATGGTTTTGTAGTTGGCTAGCCTTACTGTAACAAATGAACAAATTTTAGGAATCAACATCGGTTTGCCCTGTTTCAGATTCTGCAATTGTTTCATATAATGTAGAAAGGATAATAGTGCCAAAATTGTATCCTTAGTTTCTTTTGTAGTCACCTTTACATTAACTATGATAAAGTTGAGTACATATTGACAGTCCCAAGAGGTTATCCTTAGTTTCTTTTGTACTCACTTTTGCATAAATAATCATAGGGCTATAATGATATGTAAAGTGTTTTTATATTGATTATTTTTCAATATTTGTTATTGAATTCCTTAGGAGAGTTTTGCTGAAGTTATGCTCTGTGTAGTGTATACAATGAGTTTGCCTAAAAGTTGTTTAGTTCTAATATTTTGTTGATTTGGTGGAGTAGCTTAAGGCTTGTTGCAATTGGTATTTTTCATCATTCCTATAAAAGGAAAAAAATTATTATAAAAGGTATTTTTCTTGTGAATTTAAACTCATTATATATTGTTGTATCATGTATGTTATTTATGATATGTGAACTTGATATTATCCAAGAAAGGGAATATATGGGGTTAAATGTATATAATATGACCCTGGGGAACATATGGGGATAAATGTATATGTAAATAAGTAAGGTCCTGATTCATTACATATTTAGAGTTACACCTTGTGAAAATTAGGGCTTTTGGATAGTCCAAAAACTAGTATCAAACATGTGTTATGGGTAAAATTGTTATGCTTAAATCTTGAGAGATCCAAATTGGGATACACCTATTGCACTAAAAGGAAGGAGGACCATATTTTATGTGGTACAAATTTCAAAATCATAGTCTGAAAATTGGGCATGTGGTAGGCCATGCACTTTCACTCTCCTGAAATGAACAAAATAATAAGTTTTGGGAAGGTTAGCATAACTTTTAATTAGAACATAACAATTGGGTCAAACATATGGAATTGCAGAGAACACATATGAGGATACTATAGGATGAAATTGTAAAATCACAGGGGATAAAATTCCAAATTTAACTTAGTTGGAAGGCTAACCAATAAGATAGTCTCCAAATCAAGGTTTTGAAAGGTATTTATTTTTGAAATTTGTATAACTTTTGACTTTAATATCTGATTTATCATTTCAAAATCCATCATAAAGAGGAAACACATAATGATATGTTGGAAAAATCATAAATTATCAATTTTTTATAATCATTTTCAATATATTGAGGTTGAAATTTTGAGGGTTTTGGTTGGACATCGATTAAGAAAAATGGAAATATCATTTTTTAGTGGAGATGAAGGTAAGGATGAAATCAATCCATGGAATGGTTTAGGATAATAAAGGAAAATGTTTTCAATCCTTTTAAATTAGGCTGTCGTCTTATAGGTGAAGCCTGTAGGTGTTGGAATAATATAGATATAAATACTAAATGAAAAATTACATGGGAAGTATTTGAAGAAATCTAAAAAATATGGATCAAGGACACAAACATGGAAGAGATGAATAAAATTCAATATTAATTTAAAAAGTAACTCAAGAATAAAGGTGAGTAGTTATCTGTAACACACCCCTTCGACAAATTCATTTTATAATGCATATTAACTACAAAGTAAGATAACGGAAGCATAATTGTTTTTCAAAAGACCCATTAAATGTTACAACAAATGCATTAAAATTCATAATATTGGAAGCATAGACTAATTTATGAGACATTTGTTTAATAAATTCATACAAAATAGTTTAATGCACAAATGCAAAGTTAATACTAAGCCCATGTATAGTAAGAACTATACAATAATATTTTTTCTTATGGGAAACACATAAAACTACTCAATTTTATAGCATAGACATATTTTAGAAACTAAAATTAAAATACTTATATTTATTTGTCTACCCATTAATCAGGTAACTTTGACTTATCCTTTTACTTTCAAAAATTACTCTTAGGAACTACGACCATTTATCATAAATTACGAGATCCGACTATGGTAGTCGACTAACCCCACAATTATGAAAATAATGAGCTTTTAAATAAAAATATATAGTCTACTTTGACTTGAGCAAATATTTTTCGATTGCCAACTAAGTCAATGAAATATTAATTCAACAATTCTCTTATAAAACTAAAATAGAATTATCAATCGTAATAATTGTTGATGTATATGTAACTTCGGAATGTATTTCATATATGTATATTTTACTCCTATAGAGATGGTATTATTCCTCTATACAGAAGTGTCGTCATTTATATTGTAAGTGTCGTAACTTATACTTGATGGGTTATTAGACCACCTTGTTGGGGTCGGCCCTGTATAAGTCATGTGGGTCGAAGGGTTATTAGACCACCCTATTGGGGGTTGACCATGTGGGTCAAAGGGTTATTAGACCACCCTATTGGGTGTCGGCCCAGTCAGCATTATGTTATGTGGTTAAGTTAAGGCCGACCTAGTAAAGGTTATTAGGCAAGTCAAGTCAAGTATAAATAGAGTGCGGGAGGCACTCTATTTCATCATCCTATTCTCACACACACTCTTTGGAGAGTGGCACACTTGTGGAGGAGGCGAAGATGCTACTAGGAGAAGACTATCTCTTGTACTTTGGTTGTATCATTGCTCTATCTATCTCTAAGGAAGTTATTGGGGTTTTTCACCTTTATGGTTTTCCCCAAGTAAACTCTGTGTCTCTTGTGTGCTTGCATTATTGTGTCCATGATTGATATGATGTACATGTTGTTCTCTAAATTAAGATCCTAGATCAGATTGAAATAAATTCTGAAAAATTAATATGGTATCAGAGCTAGCCTGAAAGAAGGCATGGTATGGCATGTATGACACTTGTTGCACTTACGATGCTTGGGATTGATATAGCAAAAACCAGTCATCGTAGAACTTTCGCTATAAATCCATTTTGGCAACGTTTTCGGATTTGAAACTTCTACAGGTCGAAGATCAAATCACCATGTACATTTTGTACAAAGGAAAACTTCTAATTCGTTGTACTTTGTTTTTTATGATCTGTAAAATATAGGGTTTCTACCTCTTCCAGATCTCAGTCATAAACATGTGAACTTGGAAAAAAGGTCATAACTTCGGCTAGGAAGCTCCAAATGCAATTTCGTAAATAGTGACAGGTAGTGCATGGACTGTAATTTCTCAGGTAACTTTTGCAGAGGCCGAAACTGAACCAGTGAAACATGGTACTCCGTACAAGTTCGCTCTCCTATTTTATCCCATAAATAGGTCACGTTGCGACACTTGGCATAACTCTCTCTCAGAGAATCCATTTGAGGGCAGACTATTGATGTATATGTAACTTCGGAATGTATTGCATCTATGTATTTCATATATATTTATTGTACCCTTATAAGAGATGTGTTATTCCTCTATAAGGAAGTGTTGTCATGTGTATTGACAAGTGTCGCAAGTGTGTGAACTTGCCGATGGGTTATTAGACCACCATGTGTGGGGTCAGCCCTGAAATATATATTATATGGTTGATGTACCTAGCTAGACAAGTCGGCCCCATAAGGTCATTGGGAAAACAGACAAGTATAAATAGAGATCGAGAGATCTCTATTTTGATCACTTGGAAACTCACACTTCTCTGACTCAGAAAGTGGCACACTAGTGAGGAGGAGGATCATCTACTACTAGGAGACTATCTCTGTGTATTTTGGTTGTACTTTGGTTGAGCTATTGGTCTCTCTATCTCTGAGGAAGTTATGGGGTTTTCACCTTAGGGTTTTCCCCACGGAAACTCTGTGTCTCTTATCTCTCATGCTTTTGATTCTTGTGATGATTGACATGCTTGTTATGATTGATATACATTGATATACTGTACATGCTATTCTCTCAGTAAAGATCCTAGAGTATTGTGAATTAATGCTCAAAATTTAACATGGTATCAGAGCTAACCTAAGAAGAATACATTGTGCAGTGACGCAAACTAGGGTTTCTTGTTTATTGGGTTTCTCTCCACATATTTTGGAAAAGAAGTATAGTAGATTGACTCTACTCATCAAGGAGCATATATCTGTCCAATCATAATTCAATTCTGAGCATTTTCGGATTTGGCCCTAAAAATTAGGGTTTCCACAAAAATAGGAATTTCTGGAATCTGAAGACATAGCTGGAAGCTCCTTGCAAAAATCGAGGTTTAGAGCTTTGGATCGAGATTTTTGGCTGGGTAGATCTCCGGGAAACTCAAACCCTAATTCAGGGCTCTCCTTAGTGAATCCGGGTAGACAGAAAGGCAGTTTTGAAGGGTGTAGCTTTGCAGATCTCAAATTCTGAATACACCAGGTTGATTAGCTCATCAAGGCGCATCTTTCTATCCTTTCAGAAAGTTGAAATTCACATTTTGAATTTTTAGGGTTTTTTTGACAAACCCTAATCTGGGACTAGATCCAGTTTTCAGCAATTTCAAGTGGTAAGATGTCTCACCACTAGATCCAGTTTTTTCTATTTCCATTTGAAGTACTCTTTAAGATGTCTCACCACACCAATATTGAGGATAAGCTTGAAGGGGATGATAATTTCCGAGCCTGGAAGTATAGGATTGGGTTAATCTTGGAAGAGAATGAGTTGGACTCATATGTAAAAGAAGACATCCCGATCCCAGAGGATGAAGAGGCTAAAATATTACATAAGAAGAACTTGGTCAAGTCAAAGAGAATCATTGCTGATTCTATCAAAGACCATCTCATACCACATGTGTCATCTCTAAAGACACCCAAGGAGATGTTTGACTCTTTGACCAAGCTATTTGAAGGGAAGAACATAAATCGAAAGATGACCTTGCGGAATCAATTGAAAGGGGTCAATATGTCGAATGGGGAAACCATTCAATCCTATTTCTCCAAGGTCTCTCAGATCAAGGAACAACTTGAAGCTGTAGATAAAATGGTGGAGAATGGTGAAATTGTTATGACCACTTTGAATGGCCTACCTAGGTCATGGGACTGTTTTATCCAAGGGATCTATGCAAGAAATAAATTAATCTCCTTCAGTAGACCGTGGGAGGAATGTTCTCAAGAAGAATCAAGGCTTGTGGCAAGAGAAGAAAAGATGGGGAATGAAGATCAAGCCCTCACAATACACACCAAGAAAGGCAAGTTCAAGAGGGAGCCATCCTATCACAAGAAGAAATCTTCTCATCCTTATCACAAAGATAAGAAAGATCTAAGGTGTTTCAATTGCAATGAGAAAGGTCACTTTTCTTTAGAATGTCCCAAGGATAAAAGGGATTACAACAATGACTCCAGCAAGAAGAAGAAGGGCAGCAAGAGAAAGTTTCATGCTCATGCTGTTGAAGATGATGAACCTCCAAAGAAGAAATCTAGGGAAGAAAGTGATGATGACTCATCAAGTGAAGAAGAGTATGTTCTTATCTCTGCTCTCACAGGTACTATCTCACATGGTTGTAATGATTGGCTAATTGACAATGGGGCTTCCAAACACATGACTAGGTTTAAAGAATATTTTGTAAATCTATCTGAACATGAATCACCCCATAAAGTGAAACTTGGGGATGATTATCAATACCCCATCAAAGGAAGTGGTGAAGCCTCCTACAACCTAGATTCTGGAAAATCATTGAAGATGAAAGAAGTCCTTTATGTACCTGGGCTCAAGAAGAACCTACTCTCCATCTTTGCATTGGATGCAAAAGGTATGAGGGTTGCATTTGTGGATGGCCAAGTCCTAATGTGGCCAAAGGGTAAGATCATAAATGATGCAGTAGTAATTGGAGAGCAAGAGGGAGGATTGTAAAAATTAAAGGGACAACCTGAACATGCTATGAAGACAAAGATTCTTCCATAGTCATGGATCACATAGAGGTATGTATAATTTGTTTTTGCAAAGGTTAACTAATGAGTTATGCAGGTCATTGAAGAGAACAAGAACACATTGCTAGACATAACTAGCAAACATGATGACCATGTATGTTTTTGTTATATATATCGTATACTTTTGTATAATTGATAATGATTACTCTTGAAGTTACAAGTTTGAGTAATCTAGGGCTTATGCATATTATGTTTCTTACCTTAATTGATGATATGACTAACCAAAAGAGTCATAGGTTTGAGTAAATCACGGGTTTAGGTATATTATGTTTATGACTAACCATAAGAATGCTTATTATTTCTGTTTGAAATGATTCTGACTATACATGCTTGAGATTACTTGATTATACTAATGAATGTTTGATTATGTATGATGATAATACTAATAAGCATGCATAGGGATCGAGAATGAATATAAGTTCAAGAACAGGTAATACAGGAAGCAAAGATCAAGAGGGAGCACACTCTAGTGGCTTCTGCAAGGATGCAGATATTTAGAGGGAGTTGACCATATCTCTACATTCTACAACAGAAAGGTGTAGAAAAAGCTACTTCAGATTAGGACTCTAGTAGCTCCTGCAAGGAAGAAAAGACTCAGAGGGAGTCCATCCAACAAACAAACGAAGATAAGTATTTTAATTGTCATTTCTTGCATATTTGTTTGTTTAAATAATATTGTTCAATGATGTATATGCTTATGTGCATATTAGAATGATTGCATTAATGAACAGCTTACTACTAATATGCATTTAATGGGTAAGTAGGCCTATGGCACTGTACAACATTCCATTGCTACTTATCTAGAATGAAACCTCTTTGCTGACATGTTGGGAGCTATGCAAACTCTTAACAATGTTCTGGTAGAGACTGGAAGGCATCTAGAAAGTTATAAAACATGGATAAATGTTGTATTGAAGCATTGGCTAAGATAATTGCATGACTGTATGACATATTTCCTTATGTGTAAGAATTTGTTCTGAAAATTATGAGATGTTTCTAATCATGCAATTTAACTTGTTTTGTAGGAAAGACCGTATACCTTCACCTAGAAAAGAATGACTTCAATATTTGTTCCAACAACAAAGATATCTATTGAAGATATTGAAGTTCCCAGGATCTGGGATGAAGAAATAGAAGAATGCCATGATCCGTCGATCATGAAGAATGATGTTTGGGATGTAGTACCAAGACCTGAAGTGGAGTCTGTCATGACTTCCAAGTGGATCTACAAGATCAAGCATGCTGTAGATGGCAGCATAGAGAAGTATAAAAGTGATGAAATGAAAGATACACCTGATGGATTTCAAGATAGCTTTCTTGAATGGTGTAGTTGAAGAGGAAGTATATGTGGAGAAGCCACTTGGTTTTGAAATACATGACAGGGAGTCATATGTATGCAGATTGAAGAAAGCCTTGTATGGCTTGAAGCAAGCTCCCAGAACTTGGTATGGTAGGATGGACAGTTTCTTATCTAGTTTGGGCTTTACCAAGAGTAAAGTGGATTCCAACCTTTACTACAAGTTTGAGGAAGGGAATCCTGTGATTCTACTCCTGTATGTGGATGACTTATTTGTAATCGGAGATGACAAATTGATTATAGATACAAAGAGGAAGCTTGCTACCGAGTTCGATATGAAAGACTTGGGAATGATGCACTATTTCCTAGGTATGGAGGTGTGGCAGAGTATAGATGGGATCTTCCTTGGACAAGGGAAGTACACTATAGATATCCTTAAGAGGTTCGGGATGATGGATTGCAGGGCCATGGCCACACCTATAGCATCGAACTTGAAGCTTCTTTGTGATGCTTCATCTCAATTGGTTGATGTATCTATGTATCATCAAATGATTGGGTCCTTAATGTACCTGACGAACATGAGACCAGATATTTGCTTTGCGTTGAACACATTGAGCCGGTTCCTGACAGATTCGAGGAGTGTTCACCTGGTTGCTGTAAAGCATATTTTGAGGTACGTGAAGGGTACAGTTGATTATGGGCTCAAGTATGAAGCGAATCAAAAGTTTAACCTGGAAGGTTATGTTGATTCAGATTGGGCAGGCAGTGCTGCAGATAGGAAGAGCACATCTAGGTGCTGCTTCAGTATGGGATCAGGTGTGATCTCTTGGTTTAGTAAGAAGCAGTCCTGCGTAGCATTGAGTACAGCTGAGGCAGAGTATGTTGCAGCCTGTTCAGCTAGTTGTGAGGTAGTATGCTTTCAGAAGCTACTGTTTGAGTTATTTGATCTCCCGTTGGATGCTACTAGTATCTTCTGTGATAACCAGAGTTGTGTGAAGCTGTCTAAGAACCCAGTGTTTCACGACAGTTCGAAACACGAAGAGATCAAATATCACTATATCAGGGATATGGTGCAAAGAGGAGCAGTGAAGCTCCTATATGTTGCGACAGATGAGCAGATTGCAGATGTACTGACAAAGCCACTAGCCAGGGTGAAGTTTGAGTACTTCAAGGAGAGGATTGGTGTTCTTCAGATCGACGACACTTCAAGGAAGAAGTGATGGACACATTTGCTGAAGCCATTCCAGGCATGTTGGAAGGAGGATCCTTCACATGGCTATGGATGTAAGCGTTGGATGATGAGCATCAGGACGATGCTCCAGTTACTGCTCTATATATGCATCAGGATGATGCTGGATATGATCAGTTGGATCATTTATTTATATATGTATGTACGCATCATGTTGGATGCTGGATATGATCGGTTGGATCATTTGTATATATTTTGTATACGCATCATGTTGGATGCTTGGACCATGTATCTGTATATGTATTAGGTGGATACTGTGTATGATCAGGTAGATCATGTATGTTGATATATATCAGTGAGATGTATTGTGTGGATCATGTATCTATGTATGTATCAGGTGGATACATTGTATGATCAAGTGGATCATGTATGATGATATGTATCAGGTAGATACTTGGTATGCATTAGGTGGATGCATTGTATGATCAGGATGTTGCTCTTGATGATATCTACCAGGATGGTACAGTGATGATGATCAGTATGATCATGAGCATCAGGATGATGCTTCGTGCGATGATGATCTGTTGGATTATGAGTATCAGGTTGATACTTAAAGGTCAAAGATGATATGTGGCAGATTGTGCAAATAGCATGTAATCAGTCCTCAGATATCCGATAGGTTGAGCTGTGTGCTCGTAATCAGTCCTGGGATGAGGTATTGCTATGTAGTATATAATTAGTCCTCAGATATCCGATAGGTTGAGATGTGTGCTTGTAATCAGTCTTGGTATGAGGTATTACTACGGAGACATGTAATCAGTCTTGGAGATCTTATAGGTTGAGCTGTGTGCTCGTAATAAGTCCTGGGATGCTCTTTAGAGATCTTTCCAGTCATGCTGCGGCACATAAATGTTCCTGGGATGCTCTTTAAAGGTATTATCTATTCACATGTAATCAGTCCTGGAGATCCGAGAGGTTGAGCTGTGTGCTCGTAATAAGTCCTGGGATGCTCTTTAGAGGTCTTGCCGGTCGTGCTATGGCACATAAATGTTTCTGGGATGCTCTTTAAAGGTATTGTGAAGGAGATGCATGTAATCAGTCCTGGGAGATCTTGTCGGTCGTGCTTAGGCACATAAATGTTCCTGGGATACTCTTTCTAGTATTGCATCTACACATAAAATTAGTCTTGAGAGACCACCTCTATCAGACCGTTCGCACAGATGATGAAGACCTGCAGGTGGTGGGACTACATCCAGTATGAAAAAGGACTGGCTCTATAGAAATTCCTATGACGAGTAGATTCAGAGATTGGTTGAGATAGCAGTAGCAGTGACAGTGACGATGATGGTGCATCGATGATGATGATCCAGAGAAGAAGACTTGTGCTAGCAGATATGTGTCGAGAAATACATTCCTAGTTAAGAGGGAGTGTTGATGTATATATAACTTGGGAATGTATTTCATCTATGTATTTCATAAATATTTATTGTACCCTTATAAGAGATGTGTTATTCCTCTATAAGGAAGTGTTGTCATGTGTATTGACAAGTGTCGCAAGTGTGTGAACTTGCCGATGGGTTATTAGACCACCATGTGTGGGGTCGGCCCTGAAATATATATTATATGGTTGATGTACTTAGCTAGACAAGTCGGCCCCATAAGGTCACTGGGAAAACAAACAAGTATAAATAGAGATCGAGAGATCTCTATTTTGATCACTTGGAAACTCACACTTCTCTGAATCAGAAAGTGGCGCACTATTGAGGAGGAGGATCATCTGCTACTAGGAGACTATCTCTGTGTATTTTGGTTGTACTTTGGTTGAGCCATTTCTCTCTCTATCTCTGAGGAAGTTGTGGGGTTTTTCATTTTAGGGTTTTCCCCATGGAAAATCCGTGTCTCTTGTCTCTCATGCTTTTGATTCTTGTGATGATTGACATGCTTGTTATGATTGATATGCATTGATATACTGTACATATTATTCTCTCAGTAAAGATCCCAGAGTATTATGAATTAATACTCAAAATTTAACACAGACTTGTGGGGTTGGAAAGATGACAGGTCGGGATATCACAGGAAAATTTTTCAGACCCTGTGAATCGAAAAGTTCGGAGTTACACCAGAAACAATCAGGTACATATTTCTGTCAAAACAGAATTACTTTTGAGCACCTTCATTCATGGCTTCTGAAATTTAGGGTTTCAGAGAAAGTTGGAATTCTTGTAATCAGAAACCACAGTTGAATGCTACTCATCAAAATCAAAATTTAGAGACCAAGATCATTATTTTTGGTTGGGCAGAAGGCCAGGCTTGATCAGACCCTAGTTCGGGACTCTGATCAGAAAAGTGGAAAATTAGGGCTTCTGTAAAAATGGGAATTTTTGAAATCTGTGACCATGGCTGGAAACTCCTCAGAAAAATAGAAGCTTAGAGCTTTGGGTCGAACCTTTTGATTGGGAAAAAGGGTGGTCTTTATCAAACCCTAGTTCAGGGTCATGTCCAGTGAATTTGGAAGTTTCAAAGACAAATTTGAGGGGTGAAACTTTGCAGTTTTCAAATTTTGAGTATACTAGTTTGATCAGCTCATCAAGGCACATATTTCTATCCTTTTAGAAGTTTGAAATTCAAAGTTTGAATTTTTAGGGTTTCTCTGACAAACCCTAATCCAGCTCAAGATCCAGTTCCTGCAAATCAAGTGGATTGGGTTAATCCTAGAAGAGAATGGATTGGTCATCTTCATAAGTGAAGAAGTTCCTGTTTCAGAGGGAGATGAGGCCAAGGCCTTACATAAGAAGATTACAAGCAATCTTGACAGGTATGACTTATCGAGGTATGTTTCAAGATTTGTTCATGATTAATTCTATGGTATGTTTGTCTTCATATTATTATGGTTAGTACAATCTTGTTTAAATTTAGACTTGTCGTATCACCTTAATAAAATTATGAATGCATGATAGAAGATATTCATTAATTAGGGTGTTGACACTTATGATTGTACTAATGCATTATGGTGGTGTATGAGGTTTATGTTGTCCGCTAACATGAAAGGTACACCAAGAATGACAAATCATGTTCTAGTTCAAGAACATATGATCATGGTGACATGAAGACAAAGATTCATCCATTGTCATGGATCACATAGAGGATCCATTTACGAGGTATGTATAACTTGGTTCTATAATGGTTAACCTATGAGATATGCAGGTTACTAGCACAAGTCATTGAAGAAGAACAAGAAGACATCATGTGAGTATGTTAGACATAACTAGCTAACATACTAATCCAGGTATGTTTTTCCTATATCAAGTTAGAATCCTACCTTGTGATAGGATCTTTTATATAAGTATACATGGCATGATTGATAATGATTATTCATGGGTTTGAGTAATCATGGGTGTAGACATATTATGTTTCTTACTTTAATTTATGATATGACTAACCATAAGAGTCCTTGAATACTAATGCTTATTATTTCTATTTGAAATTATCATGACTATACATGTTTAATATTATTGTGTTTTGATAGTATTAAGATTATACTAATGAATGTGTGATTATGTATGAGACCTCGAGGATAACACAATGATGATACTAATAAGCATGCATAGTGATTAAGGATGGATATAAGTTCAAGGACATGTAATTAAGGGAGCAAAGATCAAGAGGGAGCAAACTCCAGTTGTTCCTGGAAGGGAGCAAAGATCAAAAGGGAGCACACTCCAGTTGTTCCTACAAGAAAGCAAAAATCAAGAGGGAGTACACTCCAGTTGTTCCTGCAAGGAAGCAAAGATCAAGAAGGAGTACACTTCAGTAGTTTCTGCAAGGATGCAGATATTCAGAGGGAGTTGACCACTTCTCATAATCCACATCAGAATGGAGTTGCAGAAAAGAAGCAAAGACTGAGAGGGAGTCAACCCAACAAACAAACAAAGATAAGTATTTGAATTATCATTCCTTTCATATTTTATTGTTTAAATAACACTGTTCAATAATGTATATACTCATGTTCCTAGAATTAGGTTGTGTATTATGCATATTAGAATAGTTGCATTGATGAACAGTATACTACTAATATACATGGGTAAGTGGCCTATGGCATTGTGCAACATTCCATTGCTACTTATCTAGAATGAAACCTCTTTGCTGACATGTTGGGAGCTGTGCACACTCTTAACAATGTTTTGGTAGAGATTGGAAGGCATCTAGAAAGTTACGGGATATGGATAAATGTTGTATTGAAGCATTTGCTAAGATAATTGCATGACTGTATGATATATTTCTTTATGTGTAAGAATTTGTTCTGAAAACTATGAGATGTTTTCTAATCATGCAATTTAACTTGTTGTGTAGGAAAGATCGTATACCATCACCTACAAAAGAAGGACTACAACATTTGTTCAGCAACAAAGTTATCTATTGAAAATATTGAATTTCCTAGGATCTGGGAAGAATGCCATGATCGAGGAGTACCAGTCGATCATGAAGATGTTTGGGATGCAGTCCCAATACCTGAAGGGGAGTCTGTTGTGACTTCCAAGAGGATCTACAAGGTCAAGCATGCTGCAGGTGGTAGCATAGAGACTTTTTCTCCTGTAGCCAGATACACTTCCATTAGATCCGTACTTGCTTTGGCTGTAGTGATGAAATGGAAGATACACCAGATGGATTTCAAGACAGCTTTTTTGAATGCTGTAGTTGAAGAAGAAGTGTATATGGAGCAGCCACTTGGTTCTGAGACACATGACAGGGAGTCATATATGTACAGAACTTGGTATGGTAGGATAGACAGCTTTCTATCCAGTTTGGGCTTTACCAAGAGTAAAGCGGATTCCAACCTTTACTACAAGGTTGAGGAAGGCAATCCAGTGATACTACTTTTGTATATGGATGACTTGTTTATTACAGGTGAAGATAGATTGATTCCCAACATGCAGCAGAAGCTTGCTACCGAGTTCGAGATGAAAAACTTGTGGATGATGCATTATTTTCTAGGTATGGAGGTGTGGCAGAGTGCAGATGGAATCTTCCTTGGACAAGGGAAGTATGTAGTAGAGATCCTGAAGAGGTTCGAGATGATGGACTGCAAGGCCATGGACACACCTATGGAATCAAACCTGAAGCTTCTGTGTGATGCTTCATCTGAGCCGGTTGATATCACTATGTATCATTAGATGATTGGGTCCTTGATGTACTTGGCAAACACGAGACCAGATATTTGCTTTGAGGTGAACACATTGAGCCAGTTCTTGAAGGATCCAAGGAGTGTTCACCTAGTTGTTGTAAAGCATATTCTGAGGTACCTAAAGGGTACGGTTGATTATGGGCTCAAGTATGATGCGAATCAAAAGTTTAACCTACAGGGTCATGTTGATTCAGATTGGGTAGGTAGTGCTGCAGATAGGAAGAGCACATTTGGGTGCTGCTTCAGTATGGGATCAGGTGTGATCTCTTGGTTTAGTAGGAAGAAGTCCTACATAGCACTGAGTATAGCCGAAGCAGAGTATGTTGCAACGGATGAGCAGGTTGCAGATGTATTGACCAAGCCGTTGGCCAGAGTGAAGTTCGAATACTTCAGAGAGAGGCTTGGTGTTCTTCAGATCGACGACACTCCGAGGAAGAAGTGATGGAGACATTTGTTGTAGCCATTCCAATCATGTTGGAAGGAGGATCCTTCACATGGCTGTGGATGTAAGCGCTGGATGATGAGCATCAGGATGATGTTCTAGTTTCTGCTCTATATGATCCGTTGGATCATTTATGTATGTATGCATCATGTTGGATGATGGATATGATCAGTTGGATCATTTATGTATGCATGCATCATGTTGGATGCTGGATATGATCAGTTGGATCATTTATGTATGCATGCATCATGTTGGATGCTGGATATGATCAGTTGGATCATTTATGTATGTACGCATCATGTTGGATGCTGATGGATACATTGTGTGGATCATGTATCTTTGTATGATCAGGTAGATCATGTATGTTGATGGACACATTGTGTGGATCATGTATCTTTGTATGATCAGGTAGATCATGTATGCTGATGGATACATTGTGTGGATCATGTATCCAAGTATGTATCAGGTAGATACATTGTATATGTTGATATGTATTAGGTAGATATTTGGTATGCATCTAGTGGATGCATTGTATGATCACGATGATCATGGATGACGAGCTTCTCTAGTTGACATGCATTGGGACGATGTAGTGATGATGATCAATATGATCATGTGTACATCAGGATGATGTATGGAGAGTATCAGGTTGATACTCTGTGGCCGTGGACAGGTTGTGCAGATGAGCATGTCTGGGAGATCCTATAGGTCAGAGTTGTGTACCCGTAACAGCCTGGGATGCTCTTTCGAGACATTGCTCTGGGAGGGCATATAATAGCGCCCTGGGAGATCCTTCAGGTCGGAGTTGTGTACCCGTAACATCCTGGGATGCTCTTTCGAGGTTTTGTCCTATGGCATGTAATTTGCTCCTGGGAGATCTGGATAGGATGAAAAAGGCCTTAGATGCTTTAGCCAAGTTTTTCCATGACTACATGTAATTTGCTCCTAGGAGATCTGGATAGGATGAAAAAGGCCTCAGATGCTTCAGCCAGGTTTTGTGGTGGACCACATGTAATGTGCTCCTGGGAGATCCAATAGGTAGAGCTGTGTGCTTGTAACAGCTTGGGATGCTTCAACCAGGTTGTATGGTGAGATCACATGTAATTTGCTCCTGGGAGATCCGACAGGTAGAGCTGTGTGCCTGTAACAGCCTGGGATGCTTCAGCCAGGTTTTGTGATGGGTCACATGTAATGTGCTCCTGGGAGATTCGACAAGTAGAGCTGTGTGCTCATAATAGCCTGGGATGCTGCAGCCAGGTTTTGTGATGCACGCAATAAGTCCTGAGGATTCCACAGTATGGCTAGTGATGATGAAGACCTGCAGGTGGCGGGCCTGCATCCAGTATGAAAAAGGACTGGCTCTATAGAACTTCCTATGACGAGTAGATTCAGAGATTGGTTGAGATAGCAGCAGCAGTGACGATGACGATGACTCGATGACGATTATCCTGTGACGATGATCCAGAGAAGAAGACTTGTGCTAGAAGACTTGTGTCGAGAAATACCTTCCTAGTTAAGAGGGATTGTTGATGTATATGTAACTTCGGAATGTATTTCATATATGTATATTGTACTCCTATATAGATGGTATTATTCCTCTATACGGAAGTGTCGTCATTTATATTGTAAGTGTTGTAACTTATACTTGATGGGTTATTAGACCACCTTGTTGGGGTCGGCCTTGTATAGGTCATGTGGGTCGAAGGGTTATTAGACCACCCTATTGGGGGTTGGTCATGTGGTTCAAAGGGTTATTAGACCGCTCTATTGGGTGTTGGCCCAGTAAGCATTATGTTATGTGGTTAAGTTAAGGCCGACTTAGTAAAGGTTATTAGGCAAGTCAAGTCAAGTATAAATAGAGTGTGGGAGGTACTCTATTTCATCATCCTATTCTCACACACACTCTTTGGAGAGTGGCGCACTTGTGGAGAAGGATAAGTTGCTGCTAGGAGAAGACTATCTCTTGTACTTTGGTTGTACCATTGCTCTATCTATCTATGAGAAAGTTATTGGGGTTTTTCACCTTTATGGTTTTCCCCAAGTAAACTCTGTGTCTCTTGTGTGCATGCATTATTGTGTCCATGATTGATATGCTGTACATGTTGTTCTCTGAGTTAAGATCCTAGATCAGATTGAAGCAAATTCTAAGAAATTAACAATAATTTAGTCTACTAACCGTCTCTTATAAAACTAAAATAGAATTATCGATCGTAATAATTTAGTCTACTAACCTAAAATAGAATTATCGATCGTAATAATTTAGTCTACTAACCGACTAAATGCATTACCTCTTTTTAACTATATTGAATAATATTACCGACACTAATAACTTAGTCCATTAACCCACTAATTCTTTCACCAAATATAGTCGAATTATACAACTTCAACTTAGGCATGTTCATATATGTCTAACTTGGACTAAAACAAAAAATTGTAATTATACCACTCCAGCATGTGGTTTTCAAATTAGCAATACCACTCATTACAAGGCTCCTAAAAACATGCCTTAACTGAAGGTATTATTATATTTTAATTAGAAAATACATTTAAGACTTAAACATCTAATTCTCTCCCACTAAACAAATCAACCCATGGTTTTATTAACCAAAACAACTTTGTTTTTAATAAATAAAATCACCCTATGCTTTTCAATTTATCTATTAAACAAATTGGTCGAACCCAACCATTTAGACAAAGGGAAATTTTACCGACCACCTCATTTATTATTTAATTAACTATTTATTTTCTTGAACTTAGGAGTTGCACGATAAAACAATATATCAACATTATCACATGGAAATAAAATTTATTTAAAATAATGACTAAAATTCAAGTTTATTTATCCATTCTTTTAAATTTTCCAAGCCTTTTCCTCTTCGACATAATTTCATTAAACATTACATTTTTAAACTGGGAAATTAGCATTTTATGAAGAAAATAATTTTGACTTCGACTCAAATAAAAATAAACTGTCTTGCATAAAATCAATATCATATAATTAAACTTGTACTTATTTCCTGCCCATGAAATAATCCAATTAAAATGTGAATTCCTAACTTATATCCAGACTTAGGAAATTTAACAAGTAAACTATGCAAATCTTTAACCGATAAATAATTAATCATCATTTCAGAAATTTAAATAGAATTTCTAGGAAATAAACTTATGCGAAAAATGGATTAACACATGCAACCATAGGTAGTTCTTCTCATTAATCTCTTAGTAGAACACCACCCTCGAGATGGGACTTGTGAATTCAACAGAAAATTATTCGTTCCACCCACTATCATTCCATCACAGGATTATCATGGGTAATTCCTCACAGTTTTTAGAGGTTCACAAAAAAATGTAGGCATCCAGTAAATACAGTCTTAATCCAATTCGATGCAAAACCATACACTTCCCATCCTGGTTTCATTCCAATCATAGCATAGTGAAAACCATCACTACTTAACCAGTGCATAGGAAATCCACCAGAATAGTTTATGTACAATTCACCATTACCTTGACCTAAAAATAACGATAGAAAACAACCTTAAACAATCAAAGGTTTAGGGATAATTTAGGCAGGTTCAATGGTTAGAATCTCCTTTGCTCGTGACTTGTTTTACTTCATGTGCTTGTGTACTCGCAGATCTGCCATCTCTCCACAAAAATTATCTCTTTTTCCTTCAGACTTCTTCCGAGGCACAAATAATTTTTGACCTGCCCATTCTTTTTCCTGGAATGAAAAAATTGAATACTTTCCCACTTGCATTTATAATTTAAATGCATGACAAGTTTAAACTAGGTGGGCTCTCCAAGAGACCCACATTTCACACTTTATTACTTTTATTCTTTTATTTAAAAATAAAAAACATATAAGCCCTCCCCCTAATCCCACTTAAATCATAATTAATTGATAATTATGATTTGAAAAACATAAGTAAAGTCATTTATATGGAATTATGAATTGCCCAAAACTTTGGATATTTTTAGGGACTTGGGATTATAAAAGGGTCATAGCAAAGGTTTCCCCACCTAAGGCCTTTTAACACCCTTGTTGACTCTGGTGAATACACAAGTCCCTGATCTTTTCAACGTTCTTCGTCAACCACAACTAGTTGTAATTTTATTATTAATAATTACAAAAAATACATTTGTTATGCCATACAAGAATTTGCATACCAATATTTTCATCATACATATTATTAGTTCATGGGTCTCATCCAGGGGTATTACATTCCGCTCCCCCTTAAATTCGACACCTACTTGGTGTTCCTTTGTCCAAAACACATGAACAAAATTTTCAAAATGCTTCAAGTACTCCTCCTGTACTATGTCTTTCAAGATGACCTTTGAAACTTGGATCAGGTCGATCATACCTCTTCATGTTGTTCCTGCTGGCTTGAACCTTCTAGTTCAACATATGGACTGATCAACTCAACAATTCTTTCTTTCAACTACCATCATTCTTTCTATCTTTACTTGAACACGTTTGGAATATGTAGCTGATTCAAAACATTTCATTAAAAACATAGATAAAAATTTGATCAACTGTTATCTTCAATTTGTGTGATTTTCTTCAAATGAATAATTTCATCTATAATCAATTACCATAATTTAATTAAGCCAATATAGTAATACAATCAGGCTATCCTATTTATGAAATATCGGCTATATATATATATATATATATATATATATATATATATATATATTGATTGCTTAGAATTATTTCATGCATTTCATGGTTAACTCAGCATATGCATACAAATGAATCTATTCATCTTCATTTCTTTTTCAGAAATTTAACTATTTCAACATTTGTTGTTTATTTCAATAAAAATAAAGACAACAACTTTTCAACTATAGTATGCATTTCAATAAATTTTATTTTCCTAGAAAGAAAATAACATAAGTAAAAATAAAAGAGTAAGAGTTCCCCCTCTTACTCTTGTCCCATTATAGAGCTCCACAACTATGGCTTCCTTGCTCCTTGGTTTCTTTCTCTTTGAAATGCAAGTGCTCAACTTGCTTAGTATTCTTCTCTTTTAGAGAATTCACATCCTCAATGCAATCGATCGAATGAAACCCATATTTGGCTTGGATAAATTTAATCATAGGATTCATATCCTCAATGCAATCGACCAAAAGAAACTCATCCATGGCTTGCATAGTCTTTAATTAGAAAAAAAATTCCTTCAATGCAAATTGCCAATGGATACCCATCCTTGGCTTGCATACCTTAGTTAGAGAAACATACCTTCAATCATTGGATACATGAACTCAATCCAAACTGCCAAAGGATACTCATCCTCGGCTTGCATAAAATTTGATTAGAGCATACATGTCCTCAATGCAAATTGCAAAATGATACTTGTCATTGGCTTGCATAATATTCTTCTTATTTAGATTTTTCTCTCTTCACTTCTCTTTTTCAATATGCAACACAAACTTACATATTTTGACACCTATCAACACAATTGGCTAACCATGGTCATAAGAATCATGATATAATGCACACACATTTGTCATAATATATTATCATGGATTAGAAAACATATTAATAAGTAAAATCCATTTCCTTGACATTGAAACACAAGGAATGGGCCCACTCCCTTGGATGTAGTTAATGTCGGAAACCATGACATGACATGATGCAGGTGCATCCAATCCCAAGAGAAACGATCGGGCATAACTGACAAAAGATACCCATGGGACAGTCAACGACCTCTAGGATAAAGGGTGATCTAGTAGAAAAAGTAGTTGGTTCGTGGGGTTTCCGATCGATTGAGGTCGATGGACGAAAATCAGTCAATGTAACAAAATGGTTGAGAGTGATATCGACTAAAGGGGGAAAGTATTCAAGAGTCGATAAATTTCGACATAGACAATTGGAAGACCAATAAGGATAGTCGACAATAGATAGTCAATGAGAAATGGTCAATGAACATCCAAGAGAAGACTTCGGTCAAAAGACCAGGTTGTATAAGAGTCGAGGCTAATCATGGGACTACGCGAGTTGGTGACGACGCCGATGTAAAGGATGCAGACTACATCAGAGTGGCTGAAGGATGAAGACAATAATGAACAAAAGGGATCAGAGGGATTGATGGTTGAGTCGTTGAGCTGGTTTGATGTAATAAGAAGACCAAATAGAGAAATGTTCGAGTGCATGAGAGGAAGGAGCCGACGTAGCATGGCGATGACTGAGTTATAGTCAAGGATGAGATTAGCTACGGTTGAGCAATAGAGAAGTGGCATCCAATCTTTGGATCAAATGCGATTGAATGAAAGGTGACAAAAAATGAAGTTGCAGAAGAAGTGTCGAAAGGAGGATCGACGTGGTTGGCTGAGTGCAAGCAGACAGGTCAGAGTATAGTGGCTTTAACTGAAGCTTGACAATTCGAGTTCACTTAGTCATCTCCAGATCAATTCGAATTCTCTTTTTCTCTATGCATTTATCTTCATCTCTTTATCTTTTACTACATGGTCAATATGTGCTATCATTATTTATTCATCACGTTACATTATAGTAAGAAGAATTATCGGATGATATGATCATATTATATTATTCCGGACCAATGATCATATGCTAAAGTAATTCACTTTAGAGGTGATCAATCTCTAAAGGAGACTTGAGCAACTAGTGATCATGGTTAATAACACATCACACAACATTGAATGCTTTTCACAAATAAAGCATGACCTTTATACAGAAGGTCCACCTCTATACGAGAGATCCATCTCATGGATACCTTTATGTGGAAGGTTCACATGATAATCATGACTTGACACGCAAGTCCAGAGCCTTGTTTAAGAACACTTTACAATTACAACATCATTACTTTGATCAATTAACTTTATACAGGAGGAATAACCTTTATATGGAAGGAAATCAAAATTCTCACCTCTATACAAGAGGATCAATCTTGGATGGACAAGATTGATTTGGAGAATATCTCCTAATGCCGTATATTTAACACTAAATACCCCAAATTGAAAGATTTGATGTGTAGATTTCAAATTTTACAATATGTTGTTCACCGCGTTTTCACGATGTGGTGGAGATTGGGTTGTGGCATAGGCTTCTCCCATATCTTGCCACTATGAATCAGTAAAATTTATAAGAACGTTATTAGTACGATATTCCTTCCATGATAATAGAATATTAGTACGAGATTACTGCTCCTTACGAAAAGGCCATGTATGTCACCCCACCCATGAAGCAACGTAGCAACTCACTTGGGTATGTCAGCAATATGACATACCCAAATCTAGCACAGAGCTCATGCACGGCATTGTAAATAAAGTCACTGTAGTTTTTACATATGTCTTACAGAGATTCTGCACATAGTTTAAAGTTCAAAAGCTAAGTGAAAGTGAACTGAGTATACATCCTTCAAATTTCAAGCGACTTGCTTTGCTTGGATTTCAATTAACAAAAACATTTTTTGTATTTGAATAAACGAGAATACATGTAAAATGTGGTGCCTGGTATCTGCATTATGTGTGGTCTAAGATTCTTCATAGATATTCAATACTGCATCGAGCGTGTTGGATCTGCATACAGGGGATGCTAAATCTTTTTTATTGGATTTTCTCCATTTTCGTTGTAACATCAATTGTTTTATGACATGACATGACTTCTTGGGAGCGGTGTAGAGTTCTGTGAGAAGACTTGACTAAGATTTGTGTACTCTCATGATAGCAAATGGATTCGCCACTTTTCTCTTCATGTTCCATAACTGTGCCATACCTAAATCTGCGCCACTTTATATTTAAACTAAAATCAATTTGACATGCTTAGAGTAATTACATTTACTGGTCCTAGAATTCCTCTTTTTAATATACCTTTTAGGAGTGTTACAAATTTTTTTACAACATAAAATAGAATATAGTAAGTAATAGTAATAGTTAGAATTATAAATACAAGTCTTCATAAAATTAATACATATATTTCAATATTATATAACAATCATAATATGTAGTTACAATTCACTTTGGCCTTTTGTTGTTCCCATCATTGATTACTATATATATTTACATTTTCTCTTACAGCCTTCCCCATCTCTTTCTCTCTTCGCTAGAATTCATATGATTAGTGGAATTCTTATGATATATAGATCTATTACAATGATACATTTCTAAGATAAATATAAAAAATCCATAGAATAAAATATATGCATAATTTGACATCATTATTGAAAATATACATGCACAAATCCATATATCTGGAAAAGCTTTATTCAATGAAAGTAACAAAAGTCACAAAATTCAACCAAACTAAACTTTGGTGTAAATATGAGTTCATGTGTTCCATCCTCTTTCAATTTGATAGTAACATTGCCTTCCCACTCCTACCTATGGTTTTTACCCTTCCAAGTTATTACAAACTAATTGTTAGAGTTCTACTCTAACCCACTACATAGGAGTTAGTCAAGTAATGTATGTGGCCATCGGCCTTTGAATAGGGCCAAGAAGTTAGTAATAAATAATTAGTGTAAAAAGAGTCTATGTGTTAATTAAGACCCACCAAGTAGTTAGGGATTATGTCCACTAAGTATTAGAGTTTTGGATATTGAAATCCAATTAAGGAGTTCACAAGCTATGGATTGTATTGTTAAGAATTGTTTTATTGGAGATTTGCTCAAGTGAAAGGTTTCCCAACCTTAAGAGGTGAGTGGACATTCTTTCATGAATTGTTTTTCATAATACAAGTGTTATTCTCCCTCATCTTTCTTATACATTTTCGTTGATTACGTAAATCTGCAATATAATTTATGGTGTTTCAAATCATTATCTTTGTTTATCTTATGGATGGTTCTAAGGTTCCAAAAACAAGAAATTCCAGTGTAGCGTTAATGTTGTGCAAAAATATACAAAAACAAGTATTAGGTGTCAAAAGCTAAGCAAACATTGTTTTTAAAAAATCTTTTGCTTTTCACTAAGTCGCAGGAAGGAGGATCAATCTATGAATATCTATTGCAATCGAAGGAGCTTAGTGATCGACTGTCTTCTATTAAAAATTCAATGGAGGTTGAAGCTATGGTTTCTTTGGTGATGCATAATGTTGTACCATCATTTGATTCATTTATTGAATCCTTGCATTTGATTGTGAAGACCTAGGAACTTAAGTTTGAGAAGTTATCAACATGTACTAGAGAAGGAGTGGAAGCAAAACTAGACAAAGGCATCAACTTCATTCACTGTAGAGAGTGCAATTAAAGCATGGTTCAAAAGTAAAGACAAAGAGAGCAATGATAGTATTTAATCAAAGATGCCAAAATGGAGATTGTTTTACTCTAACAAGACTAGATACTTCAAGAAAGATTGTCAAAAGAGATATAATGCCTTGGAAGTAGTCAAGATAAATCAAGGCATGTAAATGTTGCTAAGGATATGAAGAAGGAGTGACTTATTATTTTTCATTTGTAACATCATAGTTCACCAATCAATCGTGTATACAACCTTATATTTAGTCAGAAGGACATGCACACACTACAATTGTCATAACGACTTGTACATAAATTTCATTCAAGATAAGGGTAATAATGAATTTGTTACTTTGGGTGATGGTTGGACTCACTATGTTAGAGAAGGTGGGGGTGCTTGTGTAATATTAAAAAAATATTTATGTTATACTTTAGAGAACATTCAATATGTTTGTCAAACACACAAAAAATCTCCTTTCTATTATTGATAGAAAAAAAACCCTAATTTTTTTGTAAACTTTCAAGGAGTAAATGTCCACTGTGGGTTATCTGAAAAATCACTATAACAATACAATCAACCACATAAATCTAAAAGATGAAATCTTAATCATGATAACAAGGTGATTGGGTTGGCACAAGCTATTGAGGGTCTCTTTTGACATGTTAGATGCAATAGAGAACTAAAAAATAGGCATCTCTCAACTTACATGGCTATTTTGAGATACTTACACAATGAATCTTGCTTCGAGTAAAAAAGATGAAATGCAGGAAATTGAATCACGTTTCCAAATATATAAATTTTATCTATTGAAAATGTTCATAACTAGGTCAAGTTTGATATTTTCCAATGGGTGCTTTTTATTTTTTTGGCGAATGATAAGGTATATTTATTTGTGGATGCAACGCTTGAGTTCCTAAATGATGAATTCAAGCTAGAAAACTGGTAGACATATAGAGAACATATATTACTAATTCATCACTATTTTTCCGAAATAAATTTTATATATATATATATATATATATATATATATATATATATATATATTTAATTCTCTAAGTGATCAAACCTCGAAAATAGTATGCCTAGTGTGGGTGCATCTTTTGAAGATATTAATGCAATGATCATGACACAATTTTTTTTATATCATGTAGAGGTTGATGTCTAGTAGTGCAACATACATTGTCTTTTAAAAATGCTCAAGAAAAGAAAAAAGTTCTGGAAAAAACACTGATAGTGTGTTTTTTGAGTTAAAGAGTAATGACATAAGAAAAATATATAATATATAATATTTTAAAAAAAAATTACATGCTTGGAATTTACAGAAAAAATGCTATCAAGGTCTAAAATTCATAAAAAATGATGTGTGTAGAATATTGTAATTAGGCGTAAAACATGACATATTGAGAAAAATGGTGAGATGCATAATTAGCTATGGTTTACCATATTCCATACCACAGGTTTGATTAACCCGAAGCTAACTACAAAGTATAGACATAGGAAGACTGATGACACTCGGACAAGTGACGAGGCTCGGTATTAATGCCAAGAAACGTGAACACATTTCTTTTAAATTCAAATATCTTCTTCATGCCAAGAAAACTCGGTGGAAAAAGAAACATGCATGTGATGTGTAGTTATAAAATGCGTACATGTTATGTAGTCTTATAGTTATATAGTATATAGTTATGAAACTATATAACTATAGTTATATTACTATATAACCATAACTATAATTATAACCAATACAAATACAAATATATTCTATATGACTCTAAATATTAGTAAATTTTTGGGTGGGGGAGATAGAGAATAAGAGAAGAGTAGAGGGGGTGATAAAAGAGAGCAACAGATAGAGATCAAGGGTGTTAGGGTTTTGGGGAGGATTAGTGTGGTTAAAGAGAATGGGGGGTATATGTGAGAAGTGGAGGGTTGGGGTTAGAGAGAGAGAGAGAGAGAGAGAGAGAGGTGAAGGAAGAGATATGGGGGGGTGGTTAGTGGCATAGGGGGGAATTAGGAGAAACAAAGATAGAGGGGGGGGTTAGGGCTAGGGGGAGTAAAAGAGAGATAGAGAGGGGGGGAGTTAAGGGTGGAGGATTATGAGAGAGACAGAGAGAGGAGGGGTTGTTAGGGGATTATAGGTAGAGAAAGGGGAGTGTTAGGTGGTTAGAGGTAGAGAGAGAGGGGTGTTAGGAGTTTGGGGGTAGGTGGAGGGGAGAGAGTGATAGAGGGGGTTAGTAAGGGTTAAAGAGAGAGAGAGGGGGGGGGGGGTTAGTGGTATGGGTATCTATAAGGATGTGTACATGTGTGTGTTTGTAATATATAGAGAGAGATAGAGAGAGTGTGTGTGAGAGCCAGAGAACTAGTGAGGCAGTGGGGTATTAGCAGATCGAGGGAGAGAGAGATAGGGGTGGGGGGTGTTAGGGGTAGGGGAAGTAGGAGAGAGATAGAGAGAGGGGGGATGCAAGGTAGGGGGTTAGAGGTAGAGAGGTGGGGGTTAAAGGTAGGGGGATTAGTTGAGAGATGGAGAGAGGGTGCATTAAAGGCAGTGGGTTAGAGGTAGGGATGGGGGGTGTTAGGGGGTTAGAGGTATGTAGAGAGGGGGGGTTTTTAGGGAGTGATAGGTATAGAGAGGGGGATATTAGGGAGTTAGAGGTAGATGGGGGGGGTTAGGGGTAGATAGGTGTTAGGGGATTAGGGGTGGGGGTAGTAGCAGAGAGATAGACAAAGGTTGCAATGAGTTTGTGGTAGAGGTAGTATGACATAGATAAAGAGAGGGTGAGGGCTATTAGAGGTACAGAGAGAGGGGTTGTGTTAAGGGGTTAGACGTAGAGAGAGAGGGGGGGTGTTAGGGGATTAGGGGTAGGGGGAGTATGAGAGAGATGGAGAGATTGAGGATTAGATGAAGGGGGTTAGAGGTATAGAGGGGTATTGTTAGGGGGTTATAGGTATGTAAAGAGGGGGGATTGTTAGGGAGTGAGAGTTACAGAGAGAGGGCTATTAGGGAGTAAGAGGTAGACAGAGAGAGAGAGAGAGAGAGAGAGAGAGAGAGAGAGAGAGAGAGAGAGAGTGGGGGGGGGGGGCTTAGGCGTAGGGGGTTAGAGATAGAGCGGTGTTAAGGGTTTTGGGTTAGGGGGAGTAGGAGAGAGATAAAGAGAGGGGTGAGGGGTTAGGGGTAGGGGGAGTATGTGACAAATAGAGAGAAGGGGGTGTTAGAGGTAGAGAGAGAGGGGGTGCACGTTACGGGGGTTGGGGGAGAGAGAGGGTGGGAGTTAGGTGAAGATGGGAAGGTAATTTTTCCTTAGTTTGAGAAGTATTTAGATAGTTCTACATTCTTATTTTGATATTGGTAATTTTTTTCCTTTTAGAATTTTTGAAGGCGAGCTTCAGTTCCTAGTAACATCTATCACTTTTTTTTAAACAAAAACTACTCATGAAAAGTGAAGATTCTACATTGGTTGAATGTCATAGTTGTCAGGGAGAAGGTAACAAAGGAAATATGGAGAATCCATGTGCCTGTTCTAGCTCCTTGAAGGTGTGGTGTTTAGGTGGATAGACAAGAGTGGTTTGTATGATGTTTCCAAATTTTTATCACTATTGGGTGTTTATTATTGAATTCTTGATCCAAAATATGCATTCTTTTCTCGACAACATGCTCAGAGGAGATACCTAGAGCATTGGTCACACAAAAAAGGAGATTCCATATGTGAATTGTGCTATCAGGTTCTTAGTTTTTTTATTTCGCAATTATTATTTTTTTACCAGACATTACAATATATATATATATATATATATATATATATATATACTTTTATTATTACCCTATCATAATATATTGAATCAACAATATCGATAATTATATTTTCGGAACTCGAAAAATACAGGGAAAACTAAATATGTACATGATAGATAACTAAGGAACACACATGTGATTTTGTTCACAAAATCGTGTGCACGATATGCACCACTACAAATTTATTGTATATGACACCAAGGATTAGTAAGGCTTAGGAGGTTAGAGGTTGGGGGTGGTAGTAGGGGGTTAGGTGTATAGGAGAGATACAAAGACGGAGGGGGAGAAGAGAGGGGGAGGTGTTAGGGGGTTACATGTATGTAAAGAGGGGGGGGGGGTTGCTAGGGAGTGAGAGGTATAGCGAGGTTGCTATTAAGGAATGAGAGTTAGAGAGAGAAGGGGGGTTTAGGGGTATGGCGTTAGAGTTAGAGAAGTGTTTGGGGTTTACATGTAGGGTGAGTAGGAGAGTGATGGAGGGGGGGTTAAATGTAGGGTGTTAGAGTTAGGGAGGGGGTTTTGTTAGGAGTAAGGGGAGTATGACAAAGCTAGAGAGAGTGGGGGGGGGGCTATTAGATGTAAAGAGAGAGTGTGGGGGTGTTAGGGGCAGGGGGATAAGGATAGAGATAGAGAGATGAAGGGTGTTAGGGGGTAGGATAGAGAGAGAGGGGCGGGTGTTGGGGGGCTAGTGGTATAGAGAGAGGGGTTGTTAGAGGGTTAGGGGTAGGGGGAGTAGGAGAGAAATATATAGAGGATGGGTCACAGTAGGGATTAGGAATAAGGGGAGTAGGACAGAGATAGAGAGAGTGCAGGTTAGAGGTAGAGAGAGGGGGGTTAAAGGTAGGGAGAAGGGGTGTTAGGGGGTTATAGGTATGTAGAAAGGGGGGATGTTAGGGAGTGAGAGGTATATAGAGGGGGTTGTTAGGGAGTGATAGGAATGTAGAGTGGGGTGTGTTTAGGGGTAGGGGTTAGAGGTAGAGAGGTGTAAGGGGTTTATGGGTATGGGGAGTATGATGGAGATGGAGAGAGGGTGGTTAAAGGAAGGCAGTTAGAGGTTTAAATGGGGGGTGATAGGGGTAGGGGGAGTATAACATAAATAAAGAGGGGGGGGATATTAGAGGTGGAGAGAGAATGGGGAGGTGTTAGGGGGTTAGATTTAGAGAGGGGGAATGTTAGAGGGCTACGGGTAGTGGAGTAGGAGAGAGATATAGAGAGGGGAGGGGATGTGTTAGAGGATTAGGGTAAAGAGAGAGGGGAGAGTGTTGTGGGGCTAGAGGTATAGTGAGTAGAGGTTTTAGGGGGTTAGGGTAGTGGGAGTAAGAGAGAGATATAGAGGGGGGGTTAGAGGGGGAGGTTAGGGGTAGGATGAGTAGGAGAGAGATAAGGAGAGGGGGGGGTTAGAGGTAGACATATAGGGGGGGTGTTAGGGAGTTAGGGGTAGAGGGGGTATGATAGAAATAAAGAGATGGGGGGTTAAAGGTAAGGGGTTATGGGTAGAGAGTGGTAGTGTTAGGAAGTAAGAGGTATGTAGAGAGGGGGATTGTTAGGCAGTGAGAGGTATAGAGAAGGGGTTGTTAGGGAGTGAGAGGTAGAGAGAGAGGGGATTCTAGGGGTATGGGGTTATAGGTGAGAGGTGTTAGGGTTTTAGGGGGAGGGATTGTAGGAGATATATAGAGAGTGGTGGAAGGAGGTTATAGGTAGAGAGAGGTACGATGTTAAGGGGTTAGGGGTAGGGGGAGTAGGAGACATATGAAGAGAGGGTGGGGGTTAGGGGAAGGGGGGTTGTTAGGCGGTCAAAGGTAGATAGGGGGTGTTAGGGGGTTAAGGGTAGGGGGATTAGGAGAGAGATAGAGAGAAGGGGGGATTAGGGGTAGGGGATTAGATCTAGAGAGAGGGGGTAGTGTTAAGGATTTAGAGAGAGTGTTAGGATATCCTTGATATTTTTTGACTAGTATGAATTTCCCTGAAGAATTTGTTTTGGATTTTAAATCATAACAATACAAGCTAAGGACAATTGACCAAAAGCTGAGAAGAGATCTTGACACCTAGAGGGGCCAAGTGGAGTCTTAGGGGTCGAGTGATTGAAGTGGGGGGTTAGTGGTAGGGGGGTATAGAGATTTATGTGTGTGTGTGTGTGTTAGAGGGAGATGGAGAGAGATAGTGGGGTGGTGGGGTGTTGAGTTTAGGTGTAAGTGTCGAATGGAGGGTTTGTGGTTAGAGAGAGAGAGAGAGAGAGAGAGAGAGAGAGAGAGAGAGAGAGAGATGGGGGGATGGATAGTGGTATGGGGGAGGTGGATTATTATATAGATAAATATAAAGGGGGGATTAGGGGAAGGGGGAGGAGGGTGAGAGAGAGGGGGGGATGTTAGGGGGTTGGGGGAAGGAGAGAAGGGGGTGTTAGGGGGGTCTAATTATACATAAACATAATGTGTACAATTTTTATAATTCTACCAATAGTCATCTAACGTCCACAGGTATTGTGCAATAGCCATGTAGCCACCACCTTTAATGTTACAAAACACGCACACATTTTAGAATTATGTAACAATTACATCCTTTTCTCATCCATCATCATCATGATGCTTCACCATCCCCATGCTCATTTTCACCATCACCATCATGCCTCATCAACACCATACATCTCACATTGTGCCACTCCCATTGTTTTCCAAGCAAAATACCATTTGTTAATTTATATTGGTTCAATTCTTCATATTCATAAACAACTTGATAAATTGCACAAGATTTGTCATGGATTCATTGTCTTTGTTTTTTTCTCTCATCCAAGTACACCCTAAGATCCTCATACATCATCATCATTGTTCTTGAACACCATCCCCATTTATACCTAAACTAGATAAACTAAACCTAGACTTGCCTACCCCACTAAACAACCCTAATCTAGCCTAAACTACCCCAACCTCAGTTACTACCTTAACCTCACCTAATAAACCTTTTTAAACTAAACTACCTTAATATAACCTAGTCTACACTTACCTAAACAATTGACCTATCCTTGCCTTGCTCAAGCCAATGAACCTACTTAACTCAACCATATCTATCTCTAGAAACTTAAATTATAAACCTAGAAACCAAATCTACAAACCTAGAAACCTGATGTAGCCCTATAAACCTAATATATCCCTAAAAACCCTAGAAATGTAATCTATCCCTAGAAACACTAATCTAACGCTAGAAACATGATCTAGAAACCTAGAAACCTACTCAAGAAATGTAGAATACTAGAAACCCATCTAGCCCTATAAACCTTGTATGTGTTCTTCACTCCACAATTTGATGGGTCACTATATGTCATCATGATCATAATTTACATCATCACCCTCATCCTCATCCTCATCATTTTCATCATCACCATCTCTCCTCTCAGTTTATGGCCCTGTGTTGTTCAAGATTTATACCTTATAGTGAGGAGAGACACTACCAACTTGGGCGGGGTTGACAGGTAAATACATTCATTGCATTGCATTTAGTTCCTACAAATGAAAGAGATCAAGATATCGAAAGATGTACCTTTTATCAATGGCTGGTCCTAGATTTCGCTTGGTCTTCTGCTTGGTCTTTCACTTGATGAACCTGCAACACAAAGGAAACCTTCCTCAGCTTATATTGGATGTAATAAATATGATGAATATTGAAAACAATCAAACATCAACAACAATCAAATACTAAACCAAATGAACATACAGTCCAATAGACATTCGATTTGGGATAGGAAGGGTATTTCCACCTTTTTATTGTCAAAGAAACATGAATCAGTACAAATATACCTGATCGGTCAAGATGCTTCTGCAACCGAGTCTTGGGCTCCTGCTCTTCACAATGACTTGGGAATTCCTCCAGCATAACAATACTTAATGCATTCTTCCTAGGTTCCTCTCTCATGGTTCCTCCTTGTATTTATGGGGCAAGGTAGGCAGTTGGATTTGAGGGGTGGTTGATTTGGGACATTGGGGAAGTTGCAGAACTAACTTCAACTAATCCCAGTTCATAATCTTAATATATTTTTTAATTTCATCTTAAGATGTGCCTGAGTTTCATACAACAAGAGTAGCACATAGAGAGCAAATTTCATGCTTTGCAACAAGCATTTGCAAATTTTTGGAAAGTGTGCGTTGGTTGTCCTTGAGGAAAGCAGTGCATCTTTTTAGGTGTGCGCTGGTTTGCTAGAGTAATAGTAGCGCACATGTGGTGAAATCAGGAAACAGTAAATTTCTCAGCTGAAGAGCGTACTACCATCAATAAGTCATCTAGGTCAACCTAGCTCTTCAATCCATGGTGTCCTTTTGTGTGATCGATAGAGCAATGTGATCACGAACGGAGAAGTGAATATTTGACCTATAACAAATGCCCCCTAATGTGTGAGGTCAAAGGGAAACAATAGCCGAAATACATTATAATTCCAAGTCATAAGAGGAGCAAGAAACCGCAGAACCAATTCACAAAAGTACCTGAAACAACGATCAAAGGTCAGTGAGCAATTACAATCTCGACATCATATAGATGTGTAACATGATACAACATGATCATCGATACATAACTAGGAGATGTATATATAGCATGGCCACTAAAATACGAGCATGGATCCATGTCAAACTGAGAGATCATAGACATAACAACAAACTGGATCTACGTCTCATGAAGAGCCAAAATAAGTGAGGCTCAGTCTTGCACAGCTTGGGTGATAACATAAATATGGTGATGCTATCACAGTCCCAAGGTCTTCATCCAAACAACCCAAGGTACAAAACCTAACCATGTGAATAAATGAGTTGAGGTCGAACATGGGGGGTATCATTTGATTACCGGTCATTGATGTATACCGTTAACAAACGTGAGGACTTCCATCGATAATGATAATGGGGTCCAAGGTACCTAGTGCGATTCAACAAGTGTGAATAAGTGGAATTGAAGTCGAACACTTGAGGAACCTATTGAATAAGAGACATTGATGTATTCCCATTATTTAACAATGAGGGAAACTGCCACTGATGACTACAATTCCCAAGGTACTAACCGAAACTCTAAAATTTGTTCCTAGAGCATAATGTGTTGAAGTCGATGGGAAGAAGTCCATTGGAAGGGAGGCCTTAATGCATCCTCCATCATCCAACATGAGGAAAACTCAAAAGATATGAGCTGATGTGGAGTAGGACAAGTAAGAAGATGAAACAAACTGACACCAAGATGGTCGACATATGAAGTCAAGGTAAACTACAGAGTGGCCGACATAGGCTGTATCCTTGAACAGTGGGCATGACACAAAGTGACTTAGGCAGTTTTCAACATGAAGGGGAAATGATATAATCCTGCAATGTAGGAGACATTGGCAAACCCTCCATATGGTTGGAAGAATAACCAACAGGGGGAGTAAAAACTTGGAGATCAGGTTCACCCTAAAGCCAAAACTAAAACCCAACTGAAATGATAGACTCAAGTACATGCTGTGTTCAAGGACATGACTGACTTAATTGCCTTTGAAACTGAAAAGATGTGATATACCCTTCTTATCCCTTATTCTTTTTGGTAAAAGAATGTCCTTCTTGTTGTTTTAATGAGTCCAAGAAAGAAAACTCAATAAGTCCAACCATGTAAAAAGTTTAACGAGCCCATGGGAGGAAGACTCGAGACCTTCTTCATTGTTTACAGAGTTCGAATAAGAGATAGAATAATACTCTATAGTACTAATCTCTGGATTTTAATATCGAGTCGAGATCTGTTCTTGCTCGCCGGTGTTTTCAATTTTAAGGAGTCTGAAAAACTTAAAAAATAACTCCATACACCTACTCGTGGATTTTAATATTGAGCCCAGGTTGGTATATGCTCACCGATGTTTTCTTGTTTATAGAGTCTGAAACACTTAAGCAATCCTCTATATACCCTCTCATGGATTTCGCATCGAGCCCACGTAGGTGAATGCTCGCTTGGTGTTTTCATGTTTCGAGAGCCTGAAAATCCTAAAGACGGCTCCAAAATTCCTTTTTCGTATAGTTAGTCTCCTCCCCCGAAAAAGTTTAAAATGATGAGAGAAGAACTCTTCTAGCCACGTGTGGCTAGAGTATTCCTTTTTCGTAAATGATCCACAGAGGTCTGGAAAAGGGGTAAACTTATACCTAAGTGGATGTCACTTCAAATCCTTTAACAATTCTGAAATGACAACTATACTTGGTAATCTTGTCATATTAAAAGAGTCTAACAAGAGCGTGAAAGAACTCTATAAATATCTTTTTCGTAACGTTTTAATGAGCCCAAACAAGAGAGAGATGGAAGAATGCTCATAGCCTCCTTACTATTTTTAACGAGCTCGAAGAAAAGGTGGAAGAATTATCGTAGCCTCCTTATTGTTTTTAACGAGCTTGAAGTGAAGGTGGAAGAATGCTCGTAGGTGGATCAATGTCCATCTGAATGGCAAACTGCATTATAGACTCTAGGAAAACTTCATCACAGGGAAGTATATTAGCCCAGATGGAACACATATCTAAACATTCAGATGGAGTCATCACCTGTTCAATTTCCGGGACCCAGTCCCTAGAAGATAAGCATGATTTCAGACGATTCTTCTCAGTAGCAATTGGACTCAAGGAAGAATATGAGAGATAATTTGATTGTGACATGGTAGTGCCTACTGGCAAGGGATATAATTGGTCTATAATTGGGTAATAAGAGGGATCAACAAATGTAAGCTGGTCGATAGTGACAATGCTTTTGTTGTGAGGAAATGCATCACACGAAAGAGCGTAGATAACATAGCATGCATAGCATATACGTAATCATGCCCTAGGATCATATCAAAATCGATAGGGTCTTTTAAAACCATAAAATCAACTAAGACTATTTTTCCACCCAAAGTAACAGGTACCTGAGGGAGGAATCCCAATGGTTCACTAGGTCTTCTATCAAAAGTAAATGGCCAATTAACAAATGGAACAAGGTTAGGGAAACCTAAATCTCTCCAAGCATAAGGGGATAAGATACTAACAAAGGTTCCTTCATCTACAATACATTAGTGAACCGCATGGTTTCCGATATCAACCTTTATCTGGAAAGGTGAAGAAGAAGGAAGGTGAGGCCCAGTTAGACTATTCCAATCAAAGGAAATGATCTCAGAGCTTGGTAGGGGTTCACTCAACATAGATGCAGTGCCCCCAATTTCAGAAACATACGAATTGGTAATGTAGAAGACTTCAGGGACAGGTGCATCAGTCTCTGAAGGACTGATGGGATCGGTCGAAGATTGCATCGATTCGATCACTTTACTCTCCGAAGGAAGAGTGGGGTTGACCAAAGATTGCATTAGTTCAAACACTTCATCAACCAAAGGTTGATCTAGCTGTTGGGAATCTATAGACAATTCAGGAGTAGAGTATCCTTCAGACATGGACCACACTCTATGCACCTCTGGAATAGCAATGAGGAGAGACACTACCAACTTGGGTGGGATTGATAGGTAAATACATTCAGTGCATTGCATTTATTTCCTACAAATGAAAGAGATTAAGATATCGAAAGATGTACCTTTTATCGACAGTTGGTACTAGCTTTCGCTTGGTCTTTCACTTGATGAACCTGCAACACAAAGGAACGCTTCCTCAGCGTATCTTGGCTATAATAAATATGATGAATATTGAAAAAAATCAAACATCAACAACAATAAGATACTAAACCAAATGAGCATACAATCCAATAGACATTCGATTTGGGACAGGAAGGGTATTTCCGCCTTTTTATTGTCAAAGAAACATGAATCAATACAAATATACCTAATCGATCAAGATGCTTCTGCAACTGACTCCTGGGCTCCTGCTCTTCACAATGACTTGGGAATTCTTCCAATGTAACAACACTTAATTCATTCTTCCTAGGTTCCTCTCCCATGGATCCTCCTTGTATTTATTGTAAGGTAGGCAGTTGGATTCGAGAGGTGGTTGAATTGGGAGGTTGGGCAAGTTGCAGAACTATCTTCAACTAATCCCAATTCGTAATCTTAATATATTTTTTGATTTCATCTTAAGATGTGCACGAGTTTCATACAACAAGAGTAGCACACAGAGAGCAACTTTCATGCTTTGCAACAAGCGTTTTCAACTTTTTGGAAAGTGTGCGCTAGTTGTCCTTGAGGAAAGCAGTGCATCTTTTGAGGTGTGCACTGGTTTTCTAGAGCAATAGTAGTGCACATGTGTTGAAATCAAGAGAAACAGTAAATTTCTCAGTTGAAGAGTGTACTAACATCAATAAGTCATCTAGGTCAACCTATCTCTTGAATCCATGGTGTCCTTTTGTGTGATCGACAGAGCAATGTGATCACAGATGGAGAAGTGCATATTTGACCTATAATAGCCCATAGTTGGTCTTGTTTGACCATTTCATAAACTAGGGTTTCCCTCAGTAAGAGGCATTGCAACTTTTTTCCTAAGGGGTCAAATTGGAAAATACCTTATCTGTGAACCTATGGCTAGAATTCTCATGTTGAACCTACCAAAAAACACTTGCAAGATCTCACAGAACTTCGTTTTGCTACCCGGTTGGGATTCTATTCCATTGGTAGGGATTCACCATGTGTCCATGAAATCCTATAAGAGGCAAGTTTCAGCTAGCTATAAAATGATGACCACGAATAGGATCGATGAAATGTAAACTAACTTGGATTTGTGATTTCATCATAACTCTAGGGGTTCCTCTCTCCTCTCAGTCCATGGACCGCAACTGGTCTTGTTTGACAATTTCAAAAACTGGGGTTTCCTTTAGTAAGAGGCAATGCAATTTTTGCACTAAGGTGTCAACTTGGGAAATACCTCATTTGTGAACCTGTGGCTAGTGTTCCAATTTCAATCCTACACAAACACACTTGCATAATCTCATAGAACTTCGTTCTGTTGCTAGGTTTGAATTCTATGCCCCCAACAAGGATTCACCACATGTCCCTAAAAGCCTCTAGGAGGCGAGTTTAAACTGGACATAAAATTATTACTATGGATCATATCGATGAATAAAAAACTCTATTGGATTCATGATGTTTTCATCATGCCATGGGTTCCTCTATCCTTTCAGTCCATGGCCCACAACTAGTCTTGTTTGGAAATTTCATAAACTAGGTTTCCCTCAGTAAGAGGCATTGCAATTTTTTGCAATAAGGGGTTAACTTGGGAAATGCCTAATCCTTGACATTGTGGTTAGAATTCCCAATTTAAAGATACCCAAAAAAGGTTATAGGATCTCACGGAACTCCGTTTTGCTACCTGATTGGTATTTTATGTCCCCACTAGGGATTCACCATGTGCCCCTGAAAGCGTCTAGGAGGAAAGTTTCAACAGGCCATAAAATGATGACCATGGATAATATCAATGAACCATTTAATACATTGGATTTGTGACATCATCATAATCATAGGGGTTCCTCTTTGCTCTTGTTCCATGGCCTGTAGCTTGTCTTGTTTAACAATTTTAGAAACTATGGCTTCCTTTAGTAAGAGGCAATGAAATTTTTTCGCTAAGGAGTCAACTTGGGTGTTGAAGCTACTCATCATATGGACATTATGGCTATCATGAAACCCTATCAAAGGATATCACTAGTTTTTGGCACTCATTGGTATAATCAATCAAGTTGATAGAAAGATTAAATGTACAATATACCTTTAAGATTTCAAAATTACGTCATATTTTGAGTTGTTAAATTATTTACAACTTTAAATGATGGACTTATAATGACTTATAATTTATTATTTGGAGCAATATGATGTTGTGATGATGTGATTGAGAATTTGCTTATCTTTTGTTTTGATATGATTTATATTTGTGTATTGGATTCAGCATAACTCAACACCATTTGATGCACAACAAAACCCAACATAATTTTACCATGTGTCCTTGAAGTTGTTTACCTAAACACAATAGGGGGCACAAAATAAAAAAATGAAAATCGAAAATAAATTTAGTGATATTGCCTAAGGTTGAAAAAGATGGTTTATGAAGAAATGTTGGCTTATGAAGAAAATGTTGGATTTGCAATTGGATTGTAGTCAAGAAAATTGTAAATGTGCATTGCGTGTCAAGCTGTGCATTGTTGTCAATATGTGTATTGTGTGACTTTGTATTGTATGATGTTAATAAGGTGTATAAAGACCATGTACCATAGATCAAGAAATGCATGGTATAAAATGTTATTAATTTATATTTTTATTATCTCCAAAATTTACAAACTATCTATATGGATAAAGAAATTACCACTACTATGAGACTTGTTTTAAGGTTTTCAATGCTATGATATGCCCTACATACCTTTTTAACAACATTTATTCTTCACAAGGTATCATAGTATAGAGGTAGAACATTAGGGGGGGGGTTTAAAGTGGATTTATTAAGAATTATTATGCTGGGCCCACATAGTTCTAAAGACTTATTGGCTTGAAAAAAATATACAAATAGTTTATCTTGGACTTCTCTCATGTTGCATACCCCCTTCAAGGTCTCTTTTGCAATCTTGTTAAGAAGATCTAACATTCCAATAGTATTTAGTGCAACAACAATTATATACCAATGCCTCATAAATGAACTCATACTTGTCTTCTACAACACAAAATCCTATTGCATATTAGTATTTCACTCTTTCATATGCCATTAAGAAAAATAATCAATGTTATAACTGTGATCTCCATGTGACCATACGAGCTATCAAAAAATAGAAACATTACATATAAAAACATCATTAGCCACGCATGTATGATCACACTAAATACTTTTATGAAGATTTCAAGAGAAAATATGAAATAAATTATATCATGAAAGTTATAATACAATAATTTGAGTTATGAAAAATTAGACGACCTTTAAATGGCCTATCAATGTACATGTATCGAAAAGTACAATGATGATACACATGTATCCCAAAGTACATCTGCCCTATATTACACATCAAAACTTGATCTTCCTCTTCTGTTTTCCTGAATTTGATGCATCATGCATATGTCTAGGACCGGTGTGCATCTTTGGATTCTACAAATCAAAGATCAAATTTCTTGATTAGCTAACTAGACTAATATATTAGCACTAACAAACTTAAAACGTTAATTTACAATTCAATAACTTATAACAAACACTCATTGAATCCATCTGGGGTATCAATGCTTGTTCTGTCCTACTCCTTGGCGAAAGCCTCTCTACAAATGTTCTCTAAAAATAAATGATCCAATCTCAATTAATTTTAAACAAGTATCAACATCTGCATGTAAAGGTATTAAAGTTACACTTTGTAATTAATGAACATGTCTCACCGAAAAAATAAAATCCAAGACAAGAGACCGGGTTTCCTGTGTCTCGAGCAGAGTCGTAGGTTGAACATTGTGCTCCATCACATCCGTGATTGGACTGTAAGGTCCAAGAAATAATTCTTCCAATGACTACAGTCACCAAATACTGGAATAGTTAGACATGCATGAATAAACAATCTAACATGAATAAACGATGTACACATATTGAAATAGAAACAGAGTCTGCGTGACTTCTTCCCATCATAGATGCAACATTAATTGCTACATCAACGAACCTGTTGAGGTCTGGCATGGAGGACTCTCTAGCATGATGCTATAAACATGTGAAATAAGCATTAAGAAAAACAAGGTGCACAATGAATTGAAAGTTAATCAACAACTATCATCAAAGGCTATACATTATCATGGATTCAGTAGGTACATGATCATGGACACCTTCTCTCTTTCTGGAAGAGGGCCATATGAGAAAGACATGACCCTTGGAAACATTTGGACTGCGGGGAGGGGAAAATAAAAGTGGTGGTGCTTGGATTTCGATTGTTTCCTACAACCACATAGTGTTGTTAGAGTTAGATATGCAAAAGTGAATCAATGAAATAACATGTATTAAATAACTAACATGTTAAAATAGATACCTCAATGTTAGCTATCTCTCCACCAAGGGGGCCTTCACTATTTCTAAAGCCTTGCTCCTCTACTGAAGCATCCATTATATGCAAGTTTAAAAAGTCACCAAGTGTTGATGAAGTTAGACATGCATGAACTAATGAACTAACATGTACTAACAAACTACCATGTACATTCAAAAAATTTACCTTAGTGTGAACGGTATCTCCACCAAAGGGAGCTTCACTAGTGCCAAATACTTGCCCCTATGCAGAGGCTTGGATGGATGCCTTGAACTTTCCCATTCCTATTGTTTATAAACGTGTACGTGTTGTTTAATTATACAATAGGAACATGTTTTGCAAATCACCCTTTGCATCTAAAAGTTTCCCTGTCTGTGTACAAGGACCCAATTGTTGCTCATATTAGTGAGAAGGGGCTGTATAAACTAATGGATCTCAAAGTCAACATTTTTTTCTATTAATAAATCATGGTGAGCCTAAAAGAGTTTTGGACATAGTACATGTTTATATGAAATGAAGAGACCCACATTATTTTCTACTACTAGTTGATAACTTTTCCAGAAAAATGTGGGTTTATTTTTTTGATTGAGAAGTGATCGTTTTTCTAAATTTGCAACTTGGAAATATTTAATAAAGAAATTAGCAAGTTAAATCTATAAGATTTGATATTGGGGATGAGTTTGTTTCAATCTAGTTCAATGAATTTTGCAAAATGAAAGGTATACACAGATACCACTTCATACGAAAAAATGGGTCAAGGAAAACTTAGGAATAAGACTCTTATGGAGATGCCAAGGTGCATGGTGAACAACTTAAATGTTCCATATCCGTATTGGGTAGAAGTTATCAATACAACATTATACATCCTTAACAAAAATCCTTGTATTTAGTCATGTGGGATATCACTCCCAAGAAATCATGGTTAGGTAGAAAACCTTAAAAGTGCTTTTCATATTTTTGGTTGTATTGCTTTTGTGCATATTGCTAAGGAAAAATGAAGCAAATTAAATGAAAAAATCAAAGTATATATGCTTATTGGATACAATGAGGAGACTAAGGCATATATAATACTAGATGTCTCTACTAACAAAATTGTAGTTAATAGAACTGTTAATGTAGATGAGAAAATAACATTCTTCTTGGATAATGATAAGTCTATGGATAATAGTGTATGGGTAATTGTTGTTGAATCTAGAGCAAGTTCTAGTGTTGAAATCAAATAAGACTTAAAGCCGAAAACATATGAGGATTCAAATTCTAGGGTGCATCTAATGAAGAAGGAAGTAGTTATCAATTCTCCTAGCAAGGTCAAGAGGAACAACCAAAGAGACCAAAGTGGTACTATACCATGATGAAGGGTGTGCAACAAGATGAGTTTGTATATGCAATCTGTTAGTGCATGATAATGCACTAGGGATCATTGAACTAGCAATAGTTCTAAAAGTTTTTGAGATCAAAGAGTTGTGGAGTCAGTCTTAAAACGTAACGATGATCAAGTGGTCAAGTCAAGTTAGCACTGCAAAACTTCATAATAGTTCACATCAGGTGTCTTGTCATTAAGTCAGTTTTCAAATGTCCCAAATCACAATGTTGGTCATGATTATATGGTTAATTCAGTCATTCTCCTTTTAAAAGATCCATAATCCAAATATTTTTGTGCTATGATTTTCACCTAGTCGTGTTTCAAATGATAGCTACAAATTGTCTGTTGCAAAAAATATAGGATGCTACAAATTTTACAAATGCTGCCAATTTCTCATTCGTTGTGAATTTCCTGTAGGATTTAATTCACAGCGAACCTATCCGCTGTGAATTGTGCAGAAAACATTGTATTTTTCAAGCTTTCCCTGTTTTAGTCATTCACTTTGGGAACACCTCCCGAACAACTGGAGAATAATTTTTGAAATCCCAAGGAGCTGTTTGTCAAGCACGAGCCCTTATAAAAAAGAGTCTCTCAATTTTTTAACAACTATCATGGTTTGGAATATCTGAATGGATCTTTAACTCCTATTTTTCATGAAACAAACTGATTTTATTTTAACTGTTTTAAAACTATTTTCTATTTTTAGAAATGCAAACGATCTTGAATCCTCTTGAAGCCCTTGTAATATTTTTGTATATATATATGGACAAAGATAGGATTAGGATGGGTTCGAGTCATTTTGGAAAGACTATTTGGTTCTATTGAAGAGCTCTTAATAGAAAGGTTTCAGACTGATGCTAGTGTGTTGATTTCCAAGGTGTAACATACCCCTTTTTGCTGAAAAACACTTTATGTTGGAAACATTATGTTAACTTTTATTGTAAAGTTTTATATTGAACAAGTGCCCAAGGATGACTGTAATTTGCACAATATTTTATTATTAAATAAATTAAGTAGGAGACAAACACCTAAGGAGACTGTTGAAAGAGTGTTTACTGACCCACTAGGTGGAATGGAATCTGGGGTAGAAGGCAATGGACAAGTGGCAGCATCATGATGCAACTAACTAGTTTTTGGCATGGGACAACTCCCTTGAAATGTGGTCATAATTCCCTGGAAGGTGGGACCGGATCTTGAGGCTCATTTATTGAAAACTGACCACTAAAGACCTAGGCAATCTTTAAAAGGGCCATTGAATTGTGGACTGAGGTTCATCACTTTTCATGATGAGGAAATTTACCTTGGGGTTTTGCTGTGCTTGCACCCAAGAGATTCAATGAGGGGATATACTGAGTTTTTGATCATGGTGTAAGTCTGCCTGTTATACTGCTGAGTGCAGAAGTTACACTATTGAGTGCAGAAGTTATATTATTGAGTGCAGAAGTTACATTACTGAGTTCCTTGCTTCTACACAGAATCTTCTACCTAGTGATTCAGTGAACAAGCTCGGGGGTCCAAAGGAGGCAAGTAGATTGGCTGCTTCTTCTGGAGAAGGTTGGGAGGAACAGGCCTCCTTGGGTGTTTGTCCACCCTATCATTTGTTACAGGTTTTACTTGCCTTTTCTGTTTCTAAGTAGTTAAATTAAATTCTGCAATTGTTGATTTAGTATTTATAAGTTATCATCATACATAAGTATTTGTTTTGTATTATGATCTAGTCATGATTTTTGTGTAATGACAGTTAAGTAAATGAAATGATTGAACAAATAAATTCTCTGTATTTTTCCCCATACTGTTTTTTGTATAGTACTCTAGGGCAGAGAAGGAAAATTAAGATAGATGAATGATAAGCAAATTGCCAAATGAATGAATAAACTAACATTGATGTATTTCATTAATATTCCTTATCATTTATATTCTGTAATATAAAACCTAGACTCAGGAATTATAAATAACATTTCATAATGCAAGTATTATTATACTTTCTTTTACATAGTAATATAAGTAAATATTTCATCTCTGTATACAAACCTAGGGTTTTACTTTGGGACAATTACTTCCTTTCTGAACTCATAAGATATGCATTCTATTATCATCCCTTTCAAACTGTGTAGTGTTGTAATTTTCACTTTATCAAACATTCATGACATTATAATAGCTGTTAAAATAAATAAATAAATAAACTTGATAGTAGTTAAGACATTCCGTTATATCTCTATTTCCATATAGATAGAATAGGGTAAGGTTTATTTCTTTCTAGATTCCTAAACTTTTGCAAATGCTAGAATGTAACTACAGTCTCTTCCATTTCTGTATATTCATTATAAATCTTCTGATAAGATCGTTATTTACATTATGTACCTTATACCACTTTTTACAAAAATTATTACCAACATTCATACTTGAAAATAGCTACCAGCACTTAATCTGAACGAGTAACATTTACAACATCTTTACTTTAATCATTTAAAAATACAGATTAAGCCCGCAGTGGATGAGTACACTATTGTTGTTAGAACCCTAGTTTTTCTATGTAAAAACATTTTATTTTCTCATTCAAAAACTTTCGAACCCATTAGTTTATCCAAGACTGAGTTCGACTTTTTAGAAGATATTTATTTACCTAACAAGTTATGGGTTCGAAAACCTTTATCATTCTTTTTAGAACATAATCTATCCATGCTTTAAACACAAAACCTGGAGTAATACTCACAACTGAACACAAATACATTAAGACAAAAATATCAGAACTGCCTTTCCATTAAAAACGACGGAGGATTAAACCTTTCAAAGATGTTTCATCGAACACGAAAGTCTACAGCGAAATGTTGTTCGTGCCAATATCAAAATAGGCTGAAAACCTCTTCACACTTCCTTACATCTTTTAAAACATGATACAGAATCATTTTTTTGGTCGAAATCTTCATTTCCCAGTCTAATAGCTAGACATCAAAACAGTGGCCAACTTTTTTCCAAGAGTAACCTACAGGTATTAAACCACCGAGGATTACCGGTTGGTTCAGCATTGCCACCTATAGCTTCAAGCCTCACAACCTGTAAAATGTGGTACCTACCACCAAAAACAATCAAGGATTAAAATATTCCTTGTGAAGCTTTAGAAAACAATTTACATCACAACGATGATAGGCCAAGATTCAAACTATTACATTTAGAAATGCTGCTTCTGGGGTAGAAATCGCCCTAGCCAACAAGAGACCGAAACCATCACTTCACTATAAACGCAGCGAAGTTTGGAAAACATTTGGAGGGCCACCACTGTACACACAAGGAAAATCAATTCTTTGGTCTAAGTTAGTCTTGAGACAGTCTTAAAAACCTAGAGCCATTCTTCTTCCGGCTACAAACAATTACAGTATGTCAATACTCTTAAATAGACTCGTCTCTGAGATGAATGCTAGTTGCAGGCTTTGGTCACTACATCAAAACCTGGGGAGACACCCAAAATTCCTCTAACCGAACCCTAAAACACCTCAAGATTGTTGGACTCTCCCTCATTGGAAAAATGAATGCTGAAGGAACATCATCGAGGAATAACTTAGTGGGTAAGTAGGGTTATGTGCAGAGTCTAAGAACTTACAAGATCAACAATGGGGATGTTTCCAACCAGACACATCATGATTAGGGAATCTACCACCTTAATTATCACATTTATTACCACATCCATTTCCTATTATAGCTCGGAAAACTCAAAAAGAAATATTGCATAGCTAGACGTGGTTAAACAATATTTCTTTTCAAAGTCTCCATGTGACATGCGCCACATTAGCAGCCATTTAGACAATCCACTAAGGTTGTAGCTAGAAGTGTTTTAATGCACAAGTTGGACATGATCGACCTGCCAACAAATAACCACTATGCATTTAATACTTGATCTTTATCAAATCTTTAGTACATAGGTAAAGGTTACAATGTATCACTACTTATAACATCGAAAGTCTAGGTCCACCACTTTGGTAGTGCAACCACATTATGTTGGCTTAGGGTTAAAAGGTTAGCATATAGATTATATAGTTTTTCAATTAATTCCATATGATGTACGTTGCATATAGACCTTATACCTTAGGATCATTAGTTTGGAAATTTTACTAATACATGTATGTAACGTTAGTTATGTTGTCAATTTTAATTAGACCACATACTATAGAAGGTACTCGACACATGGTATATAGTTTCAATACCCTTTATTACACAATGATACATTTGTTATCATTCCATCATACAATTATTTAATCAAGGAATATCTAAGTCCTATGGGTTTACAAATATTAATACTAGTCAATGCACATTAATAATACTTGTATAGATCATGTAATTGAAACATGTAGTAGCATTATTAGTTGGAACCTTTGCAAAATAACACTTGATATTACAATTCATCACAAATAAAGAAATGCCGAAAGTATCATGTTAAACATTTAGACATCATATTCTAGTATGTAAATGAGTATTCTAGTATGTAAATGAGTACTAATGAAAACTGCGATGCATGCGACTTTTAAGAATGGTTAAAGTAACACTTACAGAAATAAGACGGAGATCCATAGCATTATTAACTTCCAATCATGAAGTAATTAGAGTTATCATAAAGCATTGACAGTTAACTGATAGCATAATTTAGAAATACTTGTAGTACTTGTTTTGTTTTGTCACTCTTACCTGCGGATCTGCGAAAAGATAGCTAAGTAAACCTCAGGGTACCCTGTAGGACCCATAATCATCCAAAGCAAAGTGTCAGTATTGGTCAAGAAAAATGTATCATGAGAGAATTTAAATACAACATAGAGATATACATTATAACACAAGCAAAACTAATGTCGTATTTCATGTCAAGAAGTATGAAGTGTCGTTATCATTAATTGTTATTAGTTAAAAGGATTAGCATTTATTTTAATTCCGGATTAGCAAGTACAACATTTAATGCTACTTTAAAAATTTTAAATTTTTGGTAAATTTTGGGATGTTACATGTTGTATTAGAGTGCGAGTTCAAACTCTAGGCCTGAAATAGGCTCACAAGTGCAAAACAGAAAATGAAAACCAGAAAGTTTATGTTACTAACTTTTATTTTAATTTTGTTTCTGTACAGAACAGTTTGACATTTAATTTGCAGGTATGGAAATACCAGAGGAATCAGTAGAGGACATATCTCCTCATAATGAGCATAATAATAATAATAATCATGAAGGAATATATGTCGAATTAAATAATCAGCCTTCCGAACTTCTATGCACTGTAAAAGATTTAAAATATGAGATAAGAATTGTTAAAGAAGAAAATGAACATATTTTGAAGGCGCAAGAAGAGTTAAATCAGATTTTGATGGAGAATTGTCATAATGAGGAAAGAGGCAGAAAATCAGAAGTGAAATCTGATTCTGTGTAATGTCCCACAAACATAAACACAAGAAAGCAAAGAATGGTAAAAGTAATAGTTACTCTTCGTCTGAATCTGATCAAAGTAATTGTAATTCTGATTATGACAGTAGTGACAGCGATTGTTGTTTTAAAAAGATTAAGTCACCGACCTTTAATGGTGAAAGTTAAAAAGGTGAGACAGCTGAAGCATGGTTGTTTGGAATGAAGAAGTATTTTAATATTTACAATTACTCTTCTTAGTTAAAAGCCAAGATGGCTATTTACAATCTGACTGGAAAGGCAGATATTTGGTGGCAGGATCTTAAAAGAATCAAGAGCATAAAAGAAAGAAACATAACCTGGAGTATGTTTAAAACTTTATTTAAGAAAAAGTTCTTGTCAAAACAGTACTATGAAGATAAGTCAAAAGACTTTTATGATTTAAAATTGGGTACTATGAACATGAAAGAGTTGTGCAGTAAGTTCCTTAGCTTGCTGAGGTATGTACCTTACATGGTTGAAGAGAAGCCTAAGGTACAAAGGTTTGTAAGTTGTTCACCTTTCAACATAAAAGACAGGATCGAGTATGATAACCCATCCACTTTGGAAGAGGCTATGAGGAAAGCTAATTTCCATTTTGATCAAAATAGAAAAAGAGAAGGAACAACTGGCTGGAAGAGTAACAAGTCTAATCATTTTGATCATAAAAAGAAGAATTTTACTCATAATTCTGGAAGTTTTAAGGAAAATTTTAATAACTGAAATTTTCCAAGTAATGATAATTACAGGGGTAATGCACCACATAATTTTACTGCTACAAGGAATGTACCTAATAATAATAACAACACCAAATATGCTGAATAGAGGGGACCCTTGAAGTGTTTTGATTGCGGTGGACCACATAAGAAAGCTGATTTCCCATGCAATAGAAGGGCGATCAAAAACATTCACACTATGCAAGCAGAACCTACAGTTGGAGATGTAGCAAGAGAAATGCCCAGAATAAATGCATCGCTGGAAAATCGTCAAGCAAACCATTAAACATCTATGGTCGAAATTGAAGGTATGATACAAAACAAATCTATTTCCATTCCGATAGATCTAAGTGCAAATTTGAGTTACATATCACCTGCTTTAGTGAAAAGTTGCAAGTTAAAGGTAGAAAAATTTGATAATTCATGGTTAGTTCAGCTTGCAATAGGCACTAAAAGAAAGGTTGCAAATTTTGTCAAAAATTGTGAAGTGTTTATGAGTCAGCTGAAAATGCAAGTTAATATGAATGTTTTACCATTAGGGTCATATGACTTGTTGATTGGCATGGACTGGCTTGAACAACATAGAGTAGTACTTAATTGTTATGAGAAATCTTTTACTTGTTTGAATAACGAAGGTATTATTGAAACAGTAAAAGGAATTCATAGGAAGATTTCAATAAGACAAGTTTCTGCTTTACAAGTAAAAAGAGCTGCAAGAAAAGATTGTAAAATGTTTGTTGTTAATGTTATTAACGACGAATGTTCATCTAAAGAAGATAAAGAAAAACTGGACGATATACATGTTCTTAAGGACTTTTATGATGTATTCCCGGAAGAAATTCTAGGATTACCTCCGAAAGGAACTTGATTTCACCATTGAGTTAGTACTGGGTGCGGTACCAAACTCAAAGGCTCCTTATAGAATGAATATTCTGGAATTGAATGATGTAAAATATCAGCTGAAGGAATTAATAGATAAAAACTATATAAGGCCTAGTGTGTCTCCTTAGGGGACACCAGTTATTTTTGTTAAGAAAAAGGACAGTACCATGTGACTATGCATAGACTATTGTCAACTTAATAAAATGACCATTCAAAACCGATATCCCTTGCCCCGCATGGACAATCTATTCGATCAGGTACATAGAGTAGAGATATTTACTAAAATTGATTTAAGTTCTGGATATCATCAAGTTAGAATAAAAGATGAAGACATATTCAAAATTGCTTTCAGAACTCGTTATGGACACTACGAGTTTGCAGTTATGCCTTTTGGGATAACTAACGCACTGACAATTTTCATGTGTTTAATGAACAACGTTCTATATAAGTATTTGGATAAGTTTGTAGTTGTGTTCATTGATGATGCTTTAATATACTCAAAAACTAAAGAAGAGCATGACGAACACTTAAGAATAATTCTGCAAGTTTTAAGAGAACATCAGCTTTATGCTAAGTTCAGTAAATGTGACTTTTATAAAGATAAAATACAGTACTTATGTCACATAATATCTAAAGATGAAATTTTTGTCGACCCTAATAAGATAAAAACAATTAACGAGTGGCTTGTCCCTAAAGATGTAACTGACGTATGACCATTCATGGGATAATAGGTTACTACTAAAAGTTTATCGAGGGATTCTCTAGAATTGCTAACCCCATCACTTCTTTGCAGAAGAAAGGGAAGAAATTTGTATGGGATTAAAAGTGTCAAGAAAGCTTTAATAAGTTAAAAGAATTATTAACTACTGCACCAATTTTAAAAATGGTTGATCCCAATAAGGATTTCGTTGTATGCACAGATGCATGCAACGATGGACTTGGAGGGGTCTTAACTCAAGAAGGTCATGCCATTGCTTTTGAGTCAAGGAAATTAAAAATTCATGAAAAGAATTATGCAACTTACGATCTTGAGTTGGCAGCCATGATACATGCACTAAAAATTTGGTGCCATCACTTGATTGGAAGAAAGTTTATACTAATGACAAATAATAAGGGCTTAAAGTACTTGTTGGATCAAACAAATCTTAACGCAAGGCAAGGTAGATGGATAGCTTTCCTTAGCGAGTATGATTTCGAGGCTTAAAACATTAAGGGAAAAGAAAAAAAAGTTGATGATGCCTTGAGCAGAAATGCCAAATTAAGTTTTGTGGCAGCAATCAACACGTTTAAGACAGTTCTGGAAAACCAGATCGAAGAAGGAATTAAGCAAGATGAGAATTATAAAAAATTGCATGCTTAAGTTGCTGAAAATTTATCTGAAAACTTGATAACAGATTACAACATTAATGAAAAAGGTTTCTTGATTTATAAAAATAGAATTTTTGTACCTAATGCGTTAAAAGTTAAGCTGCTAATTTTGGATGAAGTTCATAAAAGTCCTTATTTGGGACACCCTGGTTATCAGAAAATGATAACTATGTTAAGGAAGGATTACTTTTGGCCCAACAAGAAGAATGAAGTGGCTGAGTATATAGCTAGGTGTTTTGAATGTCAGACTATGAAGGCTGAGCATCAACATCCAGCTGGACTATTATAGCCATTGCCAATTTTGGAATGGAAATGAGAAATTATAAGTATTGATTTTATTACAGGTTTGCCTAAGAATAAAAAACAGAATGATTCCATAATGGTTGTTGTGGATAAATTAAGTAAGGCTACTCATTTTATTCCCATCAAAACTACTTTTAAAGCTCCTAACATCGCAATGGTGTTTATGAAGCAAATTTTTCGCTTGCACGGGATTCCAAAGGTAATTATTTCTTATTGAGATTCCAAGTTCATTGGAAAATTTTGGACAACATTGTTTAAATGTTTAAACACTAAACTGAATTTCAGCACTTCTTTCCACCCACAAACTGATGGTCAAACAGAAAGGGTAAATCAGATTTTAGAAGGCATGCTAAGAATGTATGTCAAAGATCAGCCATCTAAGTGGGAAGATTATTTACATTTAGCAGAGTTTGCATACAATAATCATTATGAAGCATCTGCTAGGTTTAGTCCATTTGAAATTTTATATGGAAGAAAATGTAGCACTCCTATATCTTGGGATAATCATGTTGATAGATTGATGTTAGGACCAGATTTGTTAAAAGAAATGGAGCTAACCATGAAACAGGTACAAAGCAACTTAAAAGTTGCACAAGATAGGCAAAAAAGCTATGCAGATCTGAAACGCATTGAAAGAGAATTTCAGGTTGGAGATCATGTCTTTGTCAATGTAAAACCCAAGAAAAGTTCTTTAAAGCTTGGGAGTTGTGCTAAACTAACACCAAGGTATTGTGGTCCATTAGAAGTCCTATCAAGCATTGGATCGGTTGCATATCAGTTAGCATTACCATCTAACTTAAGAATCCATAATGTTTTTCATGTATCCGTTTTAAAGAAATATGTGCACGATGCTACTCATGTGTTGAATTGGAATGACATATAGGTGGAACCCGAATAAGATTTTCAAGTGGAACTGGATTGTATCCTCGACATGAAGGAAATTATGCTTCAGAATCGCAGCATAGGGCAAGTAAAGGTGCAATGGAAGCACCTTATCCCTGATGAAGCTACCTAGGAACTAGAAAGTAAAATGTGGGCAGCATATCCAGTTCTGTTCCAGGAAGGATCTGATGAAGAATAAGCAACATCGAGTACAATGTTGAGCTTAAGTGGGGGTATTTGTAACATACCCCTTTTTGCTGAAAAACACTTTATGTTGGAAACATTATGTTAACATTTATTGTAAAGTTTTATATTGGACAAGTGTCCAAGGATGATTGTAATTTGCACAATATTTTATTATTAAATAAATTAAATAGGAGACACACACTTAAGGAGACTGTTGAAAGAGTGTTTACTGACCCAATAGGTGGAATGGAATCTGGGGTAGAAGGCAATGGACAAGTGGCAGCATCATGATGCAACTAACTAACTGTTGGTATGGGACAACTCCCTTGAAATGTGGGCATAGTGCCCTGGAAGGTGGGACTGGAGCTTGAGGCTCATTTATTGAAACTTGACCACTAAAGACCTAGGCAATCTTTAAAAGAGCCATTGATTTGTGGACTAAGGTTCATCACTTTTCCAGATGAGAAAATTTACCTTGGGGTTTTGCTGTGCTTGTACCCAAGAGATTCAATGAGGGGATATGCTGAGCTTTTATCATGGTGTAAGTCTGCTTGTTATACTGCTAAGTGCAGAAGTTACACTATTGAGTGCAGAAGTTATATTATTGAGTGCAGAAGTTACATTACTGAGTGCCTTGCTTCTACACAGAATCTTCTACCTAGTGGTTCAGTGAATAGGCTCGGGGAACCAAAAGAGGCAAGTAGATTGGCTACTTCTTTTGGAGAAGGTTGGGAGGAATAGGCCTCCGTGGGTGTTTGTCCACCCTATCATTTGTTACAGGTTCTATTTGTCTTTTCTGTTTCTAAGTAGTTAAATTAAATTCTGCAGTTGTTGATTTAGTATTTATAAGTTATCATCATACATAAGTATTTGTTTTGTATTCTAATCTAGTCATGATTTTTGTGTAATGACAGTTAAGTAAATGAAATGATTGAACAAATAACTTATCTGTATTTTTCCCCAAACTGTTTTCTGTATAGTACTCTAGTGCAGAGAAGGAAAATTAAGATAGATGAATGATAAGCAGATTGCCAAATGAATGAATAGACTAACATTGATGTATTTTATTAATATTCCTTATCATTTATATTATGTAATATAAAACCTAGACTCAGGAATTATAAACAACATTTCATAATACAAGTATTATTATACTTTCTGTTACATAGTAATGTAAGTAAATATTTCATCTCTGTATACAAACCTAGGGTTTTACTTTGGGACAATTACTTCCTTTATGAACTCATAAGATATGCATTCTATTACCATCCCTTTCAAACTGTGTAGTGTTGTAATTTTCACTTGATCAAACATTCGTGAAATTACAACAGCTGTACAAAAAAAAAAAAAAAAAACTTGAGAGTAGTTACAACATTTCATTATATCTCTATTTTCGTATAGATAGAATAGGGTAAGGTTTATTTCTTTCCAGATTCCTAAACTTTTGAAAATGATAGAATGTAACTACAGTCTCTTCCATTTCTGTATATTCATTATAAATCGTCTGATAAGATTGTTATTTACATTCTATACCTTATACCACTTTTTACAAAAATAATTACCATCATTCATACTTGAAAATAGCTACCAGCACTTAATCAGAACAAGTAAAATTTATAACATCTTTACTTTAATCATTTAAAAACAAAAATTAAGCCTGCAGTGGACGAGTACACTATTGTTGTCAGAACCCTAGTTTTTCTATGTAAAAACATTTTATTTTCTCATTCAAAAACTTTCGAACCCATTAGTTTATTCAAGACTGAGTTTGACATTTTAGAAGTTATTTATTTACCTAACAAATTATGGGTTTGAAAAACTTTATCATTCTTTTTAGAACATAATGTATCCATGCTTTAAACACAGAACCTGGAGTAATAATCACAGCCGAACACAAATACATTAAGACAAAAATATCAGAACTGTCTTTCCATTAAAAACGACGGAGGCTTAAACCTTTCAAAAGATGTTTCATCCAACACGAAAGTCTACAGTGAAATGTTGTTTGTGCCAATATCAAAATAGGCCGAAGACCTCTTCACACTTCCTTACATCTTTTAAAACAAGATACAGTATCATTTTTTTGGTTGAAATCTTCATTTCCTCTTCTAATAGGTAGACATCAAAACAGTGGCCAACTTTTTGCCAAGAGTAACCTACAGGGATTAAACCATTGAGGCTTACTGGTTGGTTGAGCATTGCCGCTTGTAACTTCAAGCCTCACAACCTACAAAATGTGGTACCTACCACCTAAAACAATCAAGGATTAAAAGATGCCTTGTGAAGCTTTAGAAAACAATTTACATCATAATGATGATAGGCTAGGATTCAAACTATTACCTTTAGAAATGTCGCTTCTGGGGTAGAAATCACCCTAGCCAACAAGAGACCGAAACCATCACTTCACGATCAAACGCAATGAATTTTGGAAACCATTCGGAGGGCCACCACTGTACACACAAGGAAAACCAATTCTCTAGTCCAAGTTACTCTTGAGACGGTCTTAAAAACCTAGAGCCATTCTTCTTCTGGCTACAAACAATTACAGTATGTCAATACTCTTAAACAGACTCGGCTCTGAGAAGAACACTAGTTGCAGGCTTTGGTCACTACATCGAAACCTAGGGAGACACCCAAAATTCCTCTAACCGAACCCTAAAACACCTCAAGGTTGTCGGCCTCTCCGTCACTGCAAAAATGAATGCTGAAGGAACATCATCAAGGACTAACTTAGTGGGTAAGTAGGGTTATGTGCAGAGTCCAAGAACTTATAACATCAATGATGGGGATGTTTCCAACTGGACACATCGTGATTAGGGAAACTACCACCTTAATTATCACATTTATTACCACATCCATTTCGTATTACAGCTTGGAAAACTCAAAAAGAAACATTGCATAGCTAGACGTGGTTAAACAGTATTTCTTTTCAAAGTCTCCATGTAACCTGCGCCACGTTAGCAGCCATCTAGACAATCCACTAAGGTTGTAGCTAGAAGTGTTTTAATGCACAAGCTGGACACGATCGACCTGTCAACAAATAACCACTATACATTAAATACCTGATCTTTATCAAATCTCTAGTACATAGGTAGAGGTTACAACGTATCACTACTTATAACATCAAAAGTCTAGGTCTACCACTTTGGTAGTGCAGCCACAATATGTTGGCTTACGGTTAAAAGGTTAGCATATAAGTTAAATAGTTTTTCAATTAATTCCATATGATGTATGTTGCATATAGACCTTATACCTTAGGTGTTGACGTATTTGTAACTTCAGAATGTATTTCATATATGTATATTGTATTCCTATAGAGATGTTATTATTCCTCTATACAGAAGTGCTTGTATTCCTATAGAAATGTTATTATTCCTCTATACGGAAGAGTCGTCATTTATATTGTAATTGTCATAACTTATACTTGATGGGTTATTAGACCACCTTGTTGGGGTCGGCCCTATATATGTCATGTGGGTTAAAGGGTTATTAGACCACCCTATTGGGGTTCGGCCCTGTCAGCATGATGTTATGTGGTTAAGTTAAGGCCGACCTAGTAAAGGTTATTAGATAAGTCAAGTCAAGTATATATAGAGTGCGGGAGGCACTCTATTTGATCACTCACTTCTCACTCATACACTCATTGGAGAGTGGTGCAATAGTGGAGGAGGAGGAGATGCTGCTAGGAGGACTACCTCTTATGCTTGGGTTTTGTATCATGGCTCTATCTATCTCTGAGGAAGTTGTGGGGTTTTTCACCTTCTTGGTTTTCCCCGGTGAAACTCTGTGTCTCTTGTGTGCTTGCATTATTGTGTCCATGATTGGTATGCTGTAGATATGCTGTACATGTTGTTCTCTTAGTTATGATCCTAGATCAGATTGAAGTAAATTCTGAAAAACTAACATGGTATCAGAGATAGCCTGAAAGAAGGCATGGTATGGCATTTATGACACTTGTTGCACTTGTGAAGCTAGGGCTTGATATAGAAAAAACCAGTGATCGTAGCACTTTCACTATAAATTCATTTTGGAGAAGTTTCAAGATCCGAAAATCTTATAGGTTAAAGATAAGATCCCCATGTACCTTTTGTTCGAAGGAGAGCCTCTAATTCGTTGTACTTTTAGATTTATGATCTGTACAATATAGGGTTTCTGCCTCTTCCATATATGAGTCATAAACAGGTGACCTAGGTAAAAGGGTCACAACTTGGGCTAGGAAGCTCCAAATAAAATTTTGTAAAAAGTAGCAGGTAGGGAACGGACTGTTCTTTCACAAGTCCGATTTTCAGAGGCCGAAATTGAACCAGTGACACGTGGCACTCTGTACAAGTTCACTCTCTTGTTTTATCCCATAAATAGGTCATGTTGCGACACTTGGCATAAATCTATCTCAGAGAATCCATTTGAGGTCAGACCTATGGGGTTGGAAATTTAACAGGTCAGGCTACCACAGGAAGAATTTTCAGACCCTGTAGATCTGAAATTTCAGAGTTACACCAGAAACAATCAGGTGCATATTTCTGTCAAAATAGAATTGGATTTTGAGCACCTTCATTCATGGCACGGAGAATTTAGGGTTTCAGAGAATGTTGGAATTTTTTGTATCGGAGACCACGGTCGGATGCTCCTCATAAAAATCGAAATTTAGAGACCAAGATCAAATTTTTTGGTTGGGTAGAAGGTCAGGCTTGATCAAACCCTAGTTCGAGACTTTGATCGGAAAAGTGAAAAATTAGGGCTTCTGCAGAAATGGGAATTTTTGAAATCTGTGACCATAGATGGAAGCTACTTGGAAAAATCAAAGTTTAGAACTTTGGATCAAACTATTTGGTTGGGTGAATCTCCAAGAAACTCAAACCCTAATTTAGGGTCCTCCCTAGTGAATCCGGAAGATTGAAAAGCAAATTTGAGGGGTGAAACTTTGCAGTTTTCAAATTCTGAGTATACCAGGTTGATCAGCTCATCAAGGCACATCTTTCTATCCTTTTAGAAGTATGAAATTCAAAGTTTGAATTTTTAGGGTTTCCCTGACAAACCCTAATCCAGCTCCAGATCCAGTTTCTACAAATCAAGTGGATTGGGTTAATCCTAGAAGAGAATGGATTGGTCACCTGCATAAGTGAAGAGGTTCCAGTTTCAGAGGGAGATGAGGCTAAGGCCTTACATAAGAAGATTACAAGCAATCTCGACAGGTATGACTTATCCAGGTATGTTTCAAGATTTGTTCATGATTAAGTTTATGGTATGTTTGTCTTCATTAAGGTTAGTACAATCTTGATTAACTTTAGACTTGTCGTATCACCTTAATAAAATTATGAGTGCAGATATTCATTGATTAGGGTTTTGACACTTATGATTGTACTAATGCATTGTGGTGTTGTATGAGGATGATGTTGTCCGCTAACATGAAAGGTACATCTAGAAATACAAATCAAGTTCTAGATCAAGAACATATGACCATGGTGACATGAAGACAAAGACTCATCCATAGTCATGGATCACATAGAATCTCTACTTACGAGGTATGTATAATTTGATTCCACAATGGTTAACTTATGAGATATGCAGGTCACTAGCACAAGTCATTGAAGAGAACAAGAAGACATCATGTGGGTATGTTAGACATAAATAGTTAACATATTAATCCACGTATGTTTTTCCTATATCAAGTTAGAATCCTACCTTGTGTTAGAATTTCTTATATAAGTATACTTGGCATGATTGATAATAATTATTCATGAAGCTATAGGTTTGAGTAATCATGGGTTTAGGCATATTATGCTTCTTACTTTGATTGATGATATGACTAAAACAGAAAATTCCTATGGTCAAATAGGAATATGCATGAGTAAAAGAATTGTGATGAAATGACCTTGACCATACATGTTTAAGATTACTTAGAATCATACTGTTTTTTATACTAATGAATGTATGTATGAGACCTCGAGGATAACACAATGATGATACTAGTAAGTATGCATAGTGATCGAGGATGGATATAAGTTCAAAGACAGGTAATCCAGGAAGAAAAGATCAAGAGGGAGCACACTCCAGTAGTTCCTGCAAGGAAGCAAATATTGAGAGGGAGTCCACCCTACAACCAAACAAAGATAAGTATTTGAATTGTCATTTCTTGCATACTTGTTTGTTTAAATAATATTGTTCAATGATGTTCCTAGACTTAGGGTGTGTATTATGCATATTAGAATAATTGCATTAATGAACAATATACTGTTAATATGCATGTGATGGGTAAGTGGCCTATGGCACTGTACAACATTCCATTGCTACTTATCTATAATGAAACCTCTTTGCTGACATATTGGGATTTGTGCACACTCTTAACAATGTTCTGGTAGAGATTGGAAGGCATCTAGAAAGTTACGGGATATGGATAAATTTTGTATTGAAGCATTGGCTAAAATAATTGCATGACTGTATGACATATTTATTTATGTGTAAGAATTTGTTCTGAAATGTTTCTAATCATGCAATTTAACTTGCTTTGTAGGAAAGATCGTATACCATCACCTACGAAAGAAGGACTACAACATTTGTTCCAGCAACAAAGCTATCTATTGAAGATATTGAAGTTCCCAGGATCCGAGATGAAGTAATGAAAGAATACCATGATCCATCGATCATGAAGAAAGATGTTTGAGATGTGGTCCCAAGACTAGATGGGAAGTCTGTTGTGACTTACAAAGATCAAGCATACTGCAGATGGCAGCATAGAGACATACAAAGCGAGGTTTGTAGCTCATGACTTCTACTAGAAAGAGGGAATAGGCTATGAAGAGAATTTTGCTCCTGTAGACGGTTACACTTCCATTAGAACAGTACTTGCTCTGGCTATAGTGATGAAATGAAAGATACACCAGATGGATGTCAAGACAGCTTTTTTGAATGGTGTAGTCGAGGAGGAAGTGTATGTGGAGCAACCACTTGGTTTTGAGACACATGACAGGAAGTCATATGTGTGCAGGTTGAAGAAAGTCTTGTATGGCTTGAAGCAAGCTCCTAGGACTTGGTATGGTGTAGTATAGACAACTTTCTATCCAGTTTGGGATTTACCAAGAATAAAGAAGATTCCAACCTTTACTACAAGGTTGAGGAAGGAAATCCATAGATACTACTCTTGTATGTGGATGACCTATTTGTTACAGGTTATGATAGATTGATTGTTGTCACAAAGAGGAAGCTTGATGTCGAGTTCGAGATGAAGGACTTGGGGATGATGCACTATTTTCTAGGCATGGAGGTGTGGCAGACTATAGATGGAATATTCCTTGGACAAGGGAAGTATGCAGTAGAGATCCTGAAGAGATTCAGGATGATGGACTGCAAGGCCATGGCCACACCTATGGCATCGAACCTGAAGCTTCTGTGTGATGCTTCATCTGATCCGGTTGATGTCACTATGTATCGTTAGAGGATTGGGTCCTTGATGTACCTGACGAACACGAGACCAGATATTTTATTTGCGGTGAACACATTGAGCCAGTACTTGATGGATCCCAGAGGTGTTCACCTAGTTGTTGTAAAGCATATTCTGAGGTACCTAAAGGGTATAGTTCATTATGGGCTCAAGTATGATGCGAATCAAAAGTTTAACCTAGAGGGTTATGTTGATTCAGATTGGGCAGGAAGTGCTGTAGATAGGAAGAGCACTTTGGGGTGCTGCTTTAGTATGGGATCATGTGTGATCTCTTGGTTTAGCAAGAAGCAGTCCTGCGTAGCACTGAGTACAGTCGAGGCAGAGTATGTTGTAGCTTGTTCAGCCAGTTGTGAGGCAGTATGGCTTAGGAAGCTACTGTCTGAGTTATTTGATCTCTCGTTGGATGCTACCTGTACCTATTGTGACAACCAGAGTTGTGTGAAGTTGTCCATTAAGATCAAATATCACTATATCATGGATATGGTGCAGAGAGGAGCAGTGAAGCTCCTGTATGTTGCGACGGATGAGCAGGTTGCAGATGTGTTGACGAAACCACTAGCCAGAGTGAAGTTTGAATACTTCAGAGAGAGGCTTGGTGTTATTTAGATGGACAACACTTCGAAGAAGAAGTGATGGACACATTTGCAGAATCCATTCCAAGCATGGTGAGAGGAGGATCCTTCCCATGGCTGTGGATGTAAGCGCTGTGTGATGAGCATCAGGACGATGCTCCAGTTACTGCTTTGTATGCATCATGTTGGATGCTTCTTATGATCAATTGGATCAAGTGTATGTATATGCATCATGTTGGATGCTTGTTATGATCAGTTGGATCATGTATATGTATATGCATCATGTTGGATGCTTGTTATGATCAGTGGGATCATGTATTTGTATATGCATCATGTTGGATGCTTGATATGTATCAGGTGGACACATTGAATGATCAGTTGGATCATGTATTTTTTTATGTATCAGGTGGATACAATGTATGATCAGGTGGATCATGTATGTTGATATGTATTAGGTGGATACATTATATGATCAGGTGGATCATGTATTTTTTTATGTATCAGGTGGATACATTGTATGATCAAGTAGATCATGTATGATGATATGTATCAGGTAGATACTATGTATGCATCAGGTGGATGCATTGTATGATCAGGATGATCATGGATGATGAGCTTCAGGATGTTGCTCTAGATGATATGCATCAGGAGGATGCTATGATGATGACCAGGATGATCATGTGTGATGAGTATCAGGACGATGCTCTGGACGACATGCATTAGAATGATGCAGTGACGATGATTAGGATGATCATGTGATGATGACATGCATCAGGACAATGCAATGATGATAATTAGGATGATCATGTACATCAGGATGATGTATTGTGAGTATCAGGATGATGCTTTGTGGCCGTGGACAGGTTGTGCTTGAGAGGACTTGTAAGACCTGGGAGATCCGAGAGGTTGGGCTATGTGCTTGTAATAAGTCTTGGGATGCTCTTTCGAGGGTTTGTCCTGTGACCACATGTAAGACTTGGGAGATCCGATAGGTTGGGTTGTGTGCCTGTAATAAGTCCTGGGATGCTCTTTCGAGGGTTTGTGGTGGTGACTACATGTAAGTCCCAGGAGATCCGATAGTTTGGGCTGTGTTCCCGTAATAAGTCCTAGGATGCTCTTTCGAGGGTTTGTGATGAGGATCACATGTAAGTCCTGGGAGATCCGATAGGTTGGGTTGTGTGGCCGTAACAAGTCCTGGGATGCTCTTTCGAGGGTTTGTGATGAGGGTCACATATAAGACCTAGAAGATCCATTAGGTTGGGCTGTGTGCCCATAATCAGTCCTGGGATGCTCTTACAAGGGCTTGTGATGCACGTAATAAGTCCTGAGGATTCCACAGTATGGCTAGTGATGATGAAGACTTGCAGGAGGTGGGCCTACATCCAGTATGAAAAAGGACTGGCTCTGTAGAACTTCCTATGACGAGTAGATCGGAGATTGATTGAGATAGTAGCAGTTGTGACAATGGCGATGATTAGATGACGTTGATCTAGTGACGATGATCCAGAGAAGAAGACTTGTGCTAGTAGATCTGTGTTGAGAAATACCTTCCTAGTCAAGAGGGAGTGTTGATGTATTTGTAACTTCGGAATGTATTTCATATATGTATATTGTATTCCTATAGAGATGTTATTATTCCTCTATACGGAAGTTCTTGTATTCCTATAGAGATGTTATTATTCCTCTATATGGAAGTGTTGTCATTTATATTGTAAGTGTCGTAACTTATACTTGATGGGTTATTAGACCACCTTGTTGGGGTCGGCCCTATATAAGTCATGTGGGTTAAAGGGTTATTAGACCACCCTATTGGGGGTCAACCCTGTCAGCATTATGTTATGTGGTTAAGTTAAGGCCGACCTAGTAAAGGTTATTAGGCAAGTTAAGTCAAGTATAAATAGAGTGCGGGAGGCACTCTATTTGATCACTCACTTCTCACTCATACACTTATTGGAGAGTGCCACACTAGTGGGGGAGGAGAAGCTGCTGCTAGGAGGACTATATCTTATGCTTGGGTTTTGTATCATGGCTCTATCTATCTTTGAGGAAGTTGTGCAGTTTTTCACCTTCTTGGTTTTTCTCGGTGAAACTCTGTGTCTCTTGTGTGCTTGCATTATTGTGTCCATGATTGATATGTTGTAGATATGTTGTACATGTTGTTCTCTCAGTTAAGATCCTAGATCAGACTGAAGTAAATTCTGAAAAAATAGCATTAGGATCATTAGTTTGGAAATTTTACTAATACATGTATGTAACATTAGTTATGTTGTCACTTTTAATTAGACCCCATACTATAGAAGGTACTCGACACATGTTATATAGTTTGAATACCCTTTATTTGACAATGATACATTTGTTATTATTCCATCATACAATTATTTAAATAGGGAATATCTAAGTCCTATGGGTTTACAAATATTAATACAAGTCAATTCACATTAATAATACTTTTATAGATCATGTAATTGAAACATGGAATAGCATTATTAGTTGGAACCTTTGCAAAATAACACTTGATATTACAATTCATCACAAATAAAGAAATGACGAAAGTATCATGTTAAACATTTAGACGTCATATTCTAGTATGTAAATGAGTACTCTTATCAGATATCTCTTTCTTTCGAAGATTCACTAAGAATCTAGTTTAAGTAATGAAAATTGCGACGCATGCGACTTTTAAGTATGGTTAAAGTAACACTTATAGAAATAAGATGGAGATCCATACCATTATTAACTTCCAATCACGAAGTACTTAGAGTTATCATAAAGCATTGACAGTTAACTGATAGCATAATTTAGAAATACTTGTAGTACTTGTTTTGTTGTGTCACTCTTACCTGCGGATTTGCGAAAAGATAGCTAAGTAAACCTTAGGGTACCCCATAGGACCCCTTCATAATCATCCAAAGCAAATTGTCAGTATTGGTCAAGAAAAATGTATCACGAGAGAATTTAAATACAACATATAGATATACATTTTAGCACAAGCAAAACTAATGTCGTATTTCGTGTCAAGAAGTATGAAGTGTCGTTATCATTAATTGTTATTAGTTAAAAGGATTAGCATTTATTTTAATTCCACATTAGCAAGTACAACATTTAATGCTACTTTAAAAATTTTAAATTTTTGGTAAATTTTGGGATGTTACACAAGGATTCATGTGTTTCTGCAACCTGGTATTGTGTTTCTTATGTTCATGTCTTTTCCTATGTAATCTTTCTATTAAATGTGTTTTTCTTTCAAATATTTAATTGGAGAATGGTGAATAGAATTCACTGATTTTAGTGCTTTGTTCATAAAAGTTAAATATTCCATCTATTTCTTCTAAAATCACCTTAGGATTCATCCTTGATAGGCACCCTAAGTGGATGGATTTTTTATCTTTGTTCTGCTTTCCATACTACAACAAAACCAGTTAAATCAGACTTGCTCAATGGTGTTATGTTGACTCAAACAACAAAATTATCAAGAACTTATTCTATTTTACCAGATCTGACCTTTTGTGCTTGATTAGAGTTGAGAGAGCCATCTCTGGTTGGGAAAGGGTCAGTTCCCATCCTTAAGTGATTTGAAAAGGTTACCTTAGGGGTTTTTCTTATACAACCCAAAAAAATTAGTAAGTGTTAACACAATCAAGGAAACAAATTTCTAAAAATGACGAAAAGGTATATTTTTATCCTTATATTGTTTCACATGTATTTGAGCCTAGCATATTTGAAGAAGCCAATGCAAATAGTGAATCAAAAGTTGCCATGAAGATGGAATATGATGTGCCGCTGTTAAATAAGATTTGGTTGCATTCAACATTGTTTCTAGGGATGAAATTCATTGGTTGTAAATAGGTTTATAATGTTAAATGGAGATGATATTAGTCTTTGAATAAGTACAAAGTTCATCTTGTTGCCAATGATATGGGCATGCCGAAGGGGAAGACTTACTAAGAAACTTTTCTCCTATTATGAAGATAAGATGGTAACGTTTAGTTGGTTATCTCCATTGTTATTCATTTTGGAGGAATGTTGGATATTAAAAAGTATCTTCTTGAAATTGAGCTCAGAGGAAGTTTAAATTACACAAATAAAGGGAGTTTTATAAGAGTTAACCAAAACACAGAGTGATTTTTTCGGTGAAATTACAATTTGGAGTGTTCATATCACAATTTAGATGATCTGAGTAGTTTTAAAATTAGACAATCAATTTTAAACTGATTGCAGAAATTATAAATTTACCAAAATAATAATTTCCAACCAAAAATTTAACCGGTTTTTATCCCAAAATTGCCAAAAAAAAACGACGTTTTGGTTGTATGGTATCCTACGCTCAAACAAAGGGGCTTTATGTTTAATGAAAAGCGAACATTAGGTTTATGAGTTGGTAAAATCCTTGTAGGGACTCTAAGGAGGCACTTAGATTGGTAAAATCTAACTCTTAATAAAATGAATTGTCTTTTTCTATCTTAACCTCAATAATCTAACTCTTAATAAAATGAATTGTCTTTTTCTATCTTAACCTCAATAGGTACATTTACAGGAGTCCTTTGATCTGTCAAATTGGTTAAACTTCTGTCTCTTAATGTCAATAATAATTCCGTCGGCTTTGTACTATGCCTCCTGAGCCTCAAATTACTCTCAGCTACCATTCTATGCAAGAAGTGTCGGTCTCATGCATTACTTCTCTGACCTATAAACTCCCCAACTCTGGGTTTTTATCAGCACAGAATAATTATAGACACATTTTCCGGAGAGCTGGCACAGCTTTTTTTCCATTGATACTGTAGCTCAAAAATTGTTGCCAATCATGAAGCGAGCACAGGGCTTATCAAAACCATCAAATGGTGTGTTGCCAATCATGAAGCGAGCACAGGGTTTATCAAAACCATCAAATGGTGTGCTTCATCGAGGGTCCTGGACGCCAGAGGAAGACAGGATTTTGATGAAGTACATTGAAGCTAACGGTGTAGGACGTTGGAGTACTCTTCCCCAAAAAGCAGGTATCATTTTGCTAATCTCAACCTAAACAAACAGCATTCCAAATTTCCAATGCCCTTCATTGTTAGCAGAGGCGTTCAGCATATTTCCCGTTTCATGCAGGTCTGATGCGCCGTGGAAAGAGTTGCAGAATGCGTTGGATGAACCATCTCCGCCCAAATGTTAAGCGTGGCCCCATTTCGCCGGATGAAGAAGAGCTTATTATAAGGCTCCATAATCTCCTGGGTAACCGGTAATTAGATTACTCCCGACATTACTGATCGCCATACTATTGCTAATCTGAGAGACTTGTATCGTGTTTGTTACTGCAGATGGTCCCTTATCGCCGGTCGACTGCCGGGTAGAACAGACAACGAGGTGAAAAATCACTGGAATACTCGTTTGAGCAAGAAGCTGGGTAGCACTAGTGGAAACCTTGCACGGTCACTGTCTCGGAGCCAGATTGCTAAGGCAAGTCCACGAACCGGCGTGGATAATAACGTTACAGTAGATATGAACTCTGAATTGGCCTATTTCAAGTTTACTCCGCACCTCAGATCGCCAACGGGTTCCCCCGTTGTCCTTGAAGAAGCTCGCTCAGATATTAATTTATCGTCAGTGGAATGTAACAACGGCAACGATCGAAGAACCGCGGTTCAGAAAGATGATATGGTGCATTTAGCACCGTTGGACGTTGCTGAGACAAATCCATGTACTGGAGTACCCCCGACAGAGGAAATAGACAGTGCACTGTACAAGAAGACGGGTTTGTGGAGCAAAATCATGAGTCGATGGATTCATTAAACAAGGAACAGGGTCCAGATTCTTTCCTCACGCCTTACAATACTTGCTTTGATTATTTCCCTTGGTTTAACTACTCTTCGGAGATGGATGATCTGTTTCTCAGTTATTGTTAGTGACCATCTCCAGTATATTTCATTTGGGTGGACCTCATTAATTGATGTCGAGTACTAATACTCTTTGGAGATGGATGATCTGTTTCTCTGTTATTGTTAGTGACCATCTCCAGTATATTTCATTTGGGTGGACATCATCAATTGATGTCTAGTACTAATAATAGATAAAAATTATAAACAAATTTTATTGTAGCTTTGCATTCGCTATAATCTTTCATATTTATATTGATGGGTGTTTAGATATTATTTAGAATTTGGATTTTTTTGAGGGGATGAATAGGATTAACCTGAGTGTAACAAGTGTACAATCCAGATTAATTTCATGGTAGTCTTATCTTGTTATGCTTAAATGCATCTTGATTAAGATTTAAATAAGCTTTAGTTAAGTAGTAGTTGACAATTATAATGTAGAACTAATTGATTAACCCTTCCAGGTTTCCTATTTTTTAGAATTAGGTTTTCAATGTCAAACCCTAATTAACCAGTCAATGACTGTCTCACCATTAGTGTCTATACAATGACAAATCTCACTTTACTAAGTTGTATTTTTCATAGCTGTAAATATTTTACAATTTAGGTTAGATAAGGAAGAGTAAACTTTGCAGTAGTTTTACTTCCAAATTCAAAATAAACAATTATAAAACAAATATCTCAATTTATTAAGTAAAGCATAAATAACTTATCAATAAAACATTTGTAACTTATCCGATTTACAGACTACAAATTAATAACTATACTAATTATAATTCCTATAAACAACTACACATCCTTCCAAAAAAATTCTCTAAATATAAAAAAATATCTCAATTTACTATAAAATTATAGATAACCTCACAGCTTGTGACAGTTATGACCTATCCTGTTCACTGAACACAAGTTAATTATAATCCCTGTAAGAAACTAAAAACCCTCTAATGTTTTTTCAGACATTGTGATCTGTATTCTTATCGGTCGACATCAAATCTGATTGATATTTGGTAATGACTTGTTGCTATGTGCAGCTGCCCCTGCTATGTGAACAGTAGCAAGTGTTATGTTCCCTGACGGAAGTGCCCACAGAGGAAGCTAAAGCCAGGTGGTGGTCAAAGATGGATAATTGATCCGATCAATGTCATGCCCAGCTTGGTTGAGCTGTTTCCACACAGTCTTTTCAACTGTATAAAAAACAATATCACTTACACCGAGGACTGAGCAATGACAGCGTATAATAAAATCTGAGCAGAAAGGGGTTAATAATTAAGTCAACCTTGGTGAAATTTTACTGAACAACACAGTGAAATTTCAAAAAGATGACATAATGATAAAATCTGTTTCAATAGACAATTCATGGTGTCAATCATTTCGAATTTCATTGAAAAACACACTAAATTTTCTAAAAGGTTAACAAATTCCAGAAAGATTGATATATATCAATCTTTTGGAATTTTAGTGAAAAACACAATCAAATTTTTATAAGAGGAAATATGTTGAACATATAATGGTGAGGAATAAATTATTTATAGAATTGACTTAATTGGGAGGAGGAATAAAAGTATACAAATTAGATAAATTAAAATGCTTTCTAGACAGTTGTATTCTAAAAAGGAGTTTGCACTTCAAGAAATTTGATCTCCTTTAATATGGATCTATACTAATATGTATGTACATATCTGATTTAGCTAAACCTCGAGGAGAAAGCATTACATATAGTATGAAAGCCAAGTTCAAAGCTGAGGCGCAAGGGTTCCCACTGCACATAAATCATTGTTTGATTATCATCCACTAAGTGGTTCATTATTCGAGGAGGGGTAAGGCTAGATCTATTGTGGCATGTAAAAGAAAGTGCTAGATGTTTAGATATCATAGCTGTGAATTGAAGTAAGAAACACTACTTCGATAGTTATAGACCTGCTAAGTAAATCGAGTTTGTATCATTTTTGATAGGTTATGGTGTAGATTTGATTTTATGGATTTGTAATCTTCATTACAGTACAATGTATATCTGCTATATGAATCAGGATTTGTATCATTCTTGGTATTGGGATCTGTTATGTAAATCCAGGGCAATATACCTTTAAAGGCGCAGTCTGAAATTAAACTTGCTCATTTCAAAATACTAAACTCATGCTAATTGATCATTAACTCTAGATCTACAATGGTTGAATCTAAATGGTTGAAAATCGGGGGTGTGGATCTGTTGTAGTACTAAGCGATCATAGATTTGTTGATTAAGTGGAATGGAATTTATTTAGATATGTTGATTCAGTTATTAAGACTATATATTAGATCTGTTGGTTAACCGAATTACAATTTATTTAGATCCATTGGTTCAGATATCAAGAAATGTATTTAGATATACGTCGATTAACCGAATTACAATTCATTTAGATCTGTTGATTGACCGCAATGGAGTTTAATAGATCTGATTGATTCAACTGATAAGAATATATTTAGACTCAGTTGGTTAACCGAATTATAGTTTATTTAGATCTATTGATCCAACTATTAAGAATATATTTCAGATCTATGGATTAACTGAGTTACAAGTTATTTAGATCTACTGAGTCGAGTTATTAATAATATATTTTGGATCTGTTAATTAAGTCCACAATAATTTATTATCGGTCTATGGATTTAGTTAATCGAATGGAAGGCGATCTCCTGAGGTTTAGACCCTTCTTGGAAACTATTTTAAAACATCATCCCTATGAAGTGAAGGTTGGAAGCATAAATAAACACAAATATCATGCAGAATGAGCTATGACTCTTCAATCTTTATCGATAAACAGAAGATCAACTAATGTATTTAAACACTTATTGAAAAAATCTAACCTAGCTTTTGCTTGAGCTTTATGCATAAACTGAACTAAACTTCTAAATAGAACTAAAGCTAGCGCTAATAGGAGTAATTACTATTTCTAACACTCCCCCTTAATTATGATTACTGACTAATGCATCAATGCTCAACATGAACTTCATATCTCGTATCAATGTGCTTGCTCTTCTGGAGAAATACATGGTTCTTGGATAGGGCAATCACTTAATTGTTATCACAATAGATTGTTGTTGGTCCTCCTTGTTTCTGTTGAAGACCTTCCGAAAATATATGTAACCAGACTGCTTGACATAATGTTGATGTTGTTGCTACATACTGTGCCTCTGCTGATGAAATAGTCACAATGGGTTGCTTCTTGGATGCCCATGAAATCACCCCTGATCTAAGATGAAAAGCATGACCAAAAGTGGTCTTCGTGTCGTCCAAAATTCCTGCAAAATCATTGTTGGTGAAACCTGTCAAAACATTATACTTAGTGATTGAGTATAAAAATCCATAGCTTGAAGTCCCTGCAACATATCGTAAGATCATTTTTCCAACTTGCCAATGCAAGTCTTTGGAAGAATCCATGCATATGGAAATCAAGCTTACAGCATACATTATATCTGGTCTCATAGATGTGAGATAGATGAGAATTCCTACAAGTCTTTTAAACAGTGTTGGATCTACTTTGGGACTGTCATCTTCTTTACTCAACTTATTACTTGTTTCCACTGGTGTAGGTGTCGGTTTTCAATTAAGCATTCTAAATTGCTTAAGAACTTCATTAGCATATTTACTTTGAGAGATAAATATACCTTTTTCTTACTGTTCTACCTCTAAGCCAAGAAAGAACTTCATTAATCCAAGGTATGTCATCTCGAACTCTTTCTTCATAGCTGCCTTGAACTCATTTACTGACAGGTCACCTCACATGTAAAAATCATATCATCAACATATAAACAAATTATTAAAATATGTCCATGTTGATTTACCTTTGTGTAAAGAGTTGGTTCACAAGTGCTTTTGCTAAAACCATTGTTCATTAGATAAGAATCAATTATGTTGTACCAATCTATTGGAGCTTGCTTGAGCGCATATAGAGCTTTCTTCAACTTGTAAACCTTCTTTTTATGTTCTTTGATTTCACACCCTTGTGGTTTCTCCACATAAATTTTTTCTTCAAGAATTCCATTGAAGAATGCCGACTCGACATCCATCTGATACACTTTCCATTTGTTTTGGGATGCTATTGCTAGGACTGCTCTCACTATGTCCAATCTGGCCACTGGTGCAAAAGTTTCTCCAAAATCAATTCTTGGTTGCTGCAAGAAACCTTTTGCTACTAACCTTGCCTTGTACCTATCAATCTCACATTTTTCATTGAGTTTGGTCTTATAGACCCACTTCAGACCAATAGGTTTATTATCCTTTGGTAGGTCAACTAGATCCCATGTACCATTTCTCTCAATTAAATCTACCTCTTCGTCCATGGCTTTTACCCAATGCTCTTCTTTTACTGCCTCTTCATAAAACATAGGTTGACTAGCAATAAAAACAAAATTGGTATTTTCATCCAATTCATCATAAATATCTTCTAATCTTATATTTTTTCTATTACTGTGATCAGTTTCATTACCTGAATGTGGACTAGGAGTATATCGATCTGTTGATCTTGATGCTTCACCTTGAACTGTGTTTCTAGGTGTCTTTGTTGGAGTATTCGCTGTCGGTGAAGATTCTACTAGACCCCGTTGTCCAATCAACTCTTCTTCTTCATCATCTTCTAGTCAGGGTATTGCAGCTCCCACAAACTTGTCTATGGTTCCATCGCATGAAACTTCCTCCTTGAACAACACATCTCTCCTGATGATAACCTTTTTGCTAATAGGGTTATACAGTTGGGCCCTCAAACGAAGTTGAGGGACCCTTTAGGTGCAATCGTGCATTCACAAAACACACTAGAATTTAGTAAATTCAAAACGCGCGCGGGTTGTGTAGAACTAGGCATGGGCAGACTCTGATCTTGCCATGTCAATTAACATGTAGGATAGGATTCCAAAACACACGCATGTTTTGTTTAATATAACCAAAAAAAAATAAATAGTACGCGGACCGCGGCCTTTACCCACTCACTGGAACGCTCGAGCGATTGTGGCATCCAAAATGCATTGGAGAAGTGAAGGGAGGCAAAATTGGAAGCTCAACAAGGGAGATTTAATGTTGCAAGGAGGATTGGAAAGGTAAGCATCCAAATCCTTGCCTCATTTCATCATTAAAAATATAAATTTTTATGTTGCCCTAAATTAAAAATCTTTGTAAATGAAATTCGAAAAGTAAAAATTTTAAAATTTGTTATTTAACATATGTTAATTCCTCCCTACTATCAATCCCGTTAATGAATTTTACATCCACCCAAGAAATAAGGGATTTGAAAAAAAACTAAAATGGAAATTGGAAATTGAATCCCAAAACCAATATTTTTTCCACATCTATTGCAAATTGGAAAAAAAAAACCATCCACCATTTGGCTAGGAGGAGGAACTATGGACTATAACCTAGGTTTGGTTTCTAGACTTGACTCAACCAAACCCTATGTTTTTTTCCCACACATATATAGATTGCTAATATTTTTAATGATTTTAAAACTTGTAGTTGCTACAAGAAGGGCATGAGGGTCAAAAGGCTCATGCAGCAGAACCTTCTGAGTTACAAGATCTTGTCATACCTTCAGCGACAACATCTCATGCTGAGGTAACTATTTCAACATGACATTATTTTAATACATAAGTAAATGGTTAACAATATAGTGTCATGTGTAAATTATTTTTCCTTACTATACACATATATAGATTGCTAATATTTTTAATGATTTAAAAACTTGTAGTTGCTACAAGAAGGGCATGAAGGGGAAGAGGCTCATGCAACAGAACCTTCTAAATTACAAGATGTTGTCATACCTTCAGCGACAACATCTCACGCTGAGGTAACTATTTCAACATGACATTATTTTAATACATGTTAGTTTGTTATCACATGTTACTTAATTAATGCTACATGATCTAATATTTACAATTTCCTAAATTGTAGGTTGTAGATCCCCATCAGAGGGAAATGATTTCATCTAGTGAGCTCCCCCTGGTGGGAATACAACCGATAGCATGCCCACAGAAACACAATGGGTGGTAGATAGTTTGTTGGATTTGCTTGAAGTATATAGTACATCAGTATGTATTTCATCATTGTCAGTTTGTTAATACATGTTATTTCATTGACCAATGCATTTCTAACTACGTCAATATTGGTGATTGTAACCACCAGCCTCTATACATATGAGACTGTCAGCAATTGGATCTCCTCGTATTCCAAATGTGAAAAAGGGACAAGTTTATAAGAGAGGCTCCACTCCTAGAAAGGGTGTGGATGTCCTCTATAGAAGACAAGCGAGAGATCCATCGACCCATCACCTAACAAGGGTCATTGATGCTACAGTTAGTGTCGCATCTATAATAGCCACAAGTCATCCAGAGGTAACTATTTCAACAATCACAATGCGTAGTATTTAACCATGTTACTTTATTTTGTATTCATGCATGTCTAACTATTTCCCCATTTGGTGATTGTAGCCATTAGCAACAAAAGTACCCGACCCCTCTACTTAATCCATGGTTCTGACTGGGTCTCCTCTTGTGGTGAGATGTTCATTAATGACCAAGTTTTTTTATTCAATTTACCCAAACATGGTGATCAAGGTTGAATTGTTGAATTGTTGAATTAATTGAGATATGATCTTTTATTTGTAGAGCACAACTATAGAGAGGCCTTCCATGAGCACACCGCTCACATCTATACCCCATGAGGATTTGGTGAGTGTTTGTCATAAATAATTTGACCATAAGTTAATTTTTTAAGTTTGTTAATGGTAGGGTATTAGTGTAGTTAATTTTATTTTATTTTATTTTATTTTATTTTTTTTTTTTTTTTTTATTTTTATTTTTATTTTTATTTTTTTTTTTTTTTTTTTTTTTTTTTTTTTTTCAGATTCCTGAGATGTAGAGCGATCCCAGGGAGATGGTCGATAGAGGAAAGTCAGGGAAAAACAAGCAAAAGATTGTTTTTGATGTTGCATAGTCTTGTATATATGTATTTTGACATACATGTACACGTTGTTGTACTTAGGGATACATGTACATTGACAGGCCATTTGAGGGCTGGCTACTTTGCCATATTTTGTATTACAAACATTCTACTATCAATGCATGATACAATATATTCCATATTTTCTCTTGAGTTTCCACTTGTGCTAGTGATAATTTATCTCTTTCACAAATTGATAAATTATGCTATTGAAATTTATATAATTACATTTTAAGCAATACTTATTCTCTTACATTTATTGCATTGATCAAGTAACATCTCACCATTGTGTTATGAAAACATTATCTTAATAGAAAAAACTAATAATATCTTTCAACAATTCAATGAACTTAGCACATGCATGCTAATTTGATATCTAATTTAAAATTGTGTTTTTTTTCAACTTAAAGGGTTCATACCCATTGATCAGGATTATGGTTGCAAGGAAAATATGTTGTTAGGAAAAAACAAAAGTTAACAAAATAAGTCAAAATATGTTTGAATAACCTCTGTCATAATAGTAACATGCTACGCATGTCATCAGTGTAATCCTATGACATTTTCAAAAACTAAAAGGAAGTCTAATAGATGCTACACATTTCATCAATGCTACCATATTTCATCAAATGATACGTACATGAGCATATATGAAGTTCGGTTGAAGTGTGCCTACTCTAGCATGCTAAAAACAATGGCAAAGTATCAAGTACAATGACAAGGAATGCATAAAGAAAGTGTAATAAAATTCATTGGGCCTTCATGTACATATGGTCAAATATATGTAACAAATATACCCTAGTTTGTTCCAATATGCTAACCAATAGCTGGTCATGAATTCACTCTCATAAAATCTTTGAAGATAAAAACCCTATCCTTACTAAACCCTAGTATGTAAGACCCTAGTTTGTGCTTTATTTCTTTCATATGCTCATTTTCCACTTGTCATAATGCAAAAATAATCATACATAATCCATGGAAAATGAAATACCTAACTAGTTTAATGATATTCCTTGATAATGTTGTTTTGATGAAGGAAAATAAAATGTCATGGTCCTATGTTTGTAAAAAGGATGGATTATCCTCATATGAAAATGTATTTAAAATTGAATGTTCTTGATTGATACAAACGATGATGTAATGGTTGTTCATTGTGTTTTGGCAAGTATTCTGGTTTCCCCATAATTTGATGGCAAAGTTTCATGGTGACTTTGATCTAACAAAGCTAGCAACGATCAAAGGGATATCATCGATGAAACATTACCTCTATTTTTTATTTGGAACTTTGAATTCTTAAAAATGACATTAATTACTCAAAATCCAAATATAGTGAAACACTAAAGAGTTGTTAAATGATGTGGCACACTAAGGACGTAGAAATATACCAAGGGTGCAGTGTGGTAGGTTTGATTGCCACTCTTTGAATGTCTAGTTCTAGAATCAAAATAAAAAAATTTCAAAGTTGACCCCCATGTGCAAAATTGCACATTGCCTTACTGAGCAAAACCCTAGTTTCTGAAATGGACCTACAAGATGACACCTAGGCCATGGGACCGGATGAGAGGGGCACCCCTAGCACTATCCCAATGTCCTGAATCAAAAGGAGCCAACATTTTATCGATCCGAGCCACGATCGTCATTCTATGGCTCGTTCCATCTTGCATCCAAAAGGCCTTCAGGGACACATGTTGGATACCTACTGGGGCCATAAAATTCCAACTGTGCAACAAAACCGGGTTCCGGGGAGTCCTGCAAGTGTGTCTAGGAAGGTTCCAGCTAGAAATGCTAGCCATAAGTCCTCGGTCGAAGATTTTGTAAAGTTGACCCCCATGTGCAAAATTGCACACTCCCTTACTGAGCAAAACCCTAGTTTCTTAAATGGACCTACAAGATGATAGAAAGGCCATGGGACCGGCGGAGAGGGGCACCCCTAGCACTATCCCAATGTCCTGAATCCAATGGATTTGACGGTTTGTCGATCCGATCCATGGTCATCATTCTATGGATCGTTCCAGCTTGCACCCAAAAGGCCTTCAGGGACACCTATTGGATACCTACTGGGGCCATAGAAGTCCAACTGTGCAACAAAACCAGGTTTTGGGGAGTCTTGCAAGTGTGTCTGTGAAGGTTCTAGCTGGGAACGCTATCCATAAGTCCATGGTTGAAGATTTTTCAAAGTTGACCCCCATGTGCAAAATTGCACACTCCCATATTGAGATAATCCCTAGTTTCTGAAATGGACCTACAAGATGACATCGGGGCCATGGGACCAATGGAGAGGGGAAACCCTAGCACTATCCCAATGTCTTGAATCCAACGGAGTCGACGGTTTGTCTATCTGAGCCATAGTCGTCATTCTATGGCACCTTCCATCTCGCATCCAAAAGGCCTTCAGGGACACCTGTTGGATACCTACCGGGGCCATATAATTCCAACTGTGCAACAAAACCGAGTTCCGAAGAGTCCTACAAGTGTGTCTAGGAAGTTTCCAGTTGGGAATGCTAGCCATAAGTCCCCGGTCGAAGATTTTGCAAAGTTGACCCCCATGTGCAAAATTGCACACTCCCTTACTAAGCAAAACCCTAGTTTCTTAAATGGACCTACAAGATGACACCTCATCCATGGGAATGGCGAAGAGGGGCACCCCTAGCACTATCCCAATGTCTTGAATCCAACAGAGTCGATGGTTTGTCGATCCGATCCATGGTCGAAATTCTATGGCATGTTCCATCTCGCATCCAAAAGGCCTTCAGGGACACCTGCTGGATACCTACCAGGGCCATAGAATTCCAAATGTGTAACAAAACCAGGTTTTGGGGAGTCCTACAAGTGTGTATAGGAAGGTTCCAGTTGGGAATGCTAGCCATAAGTCCCTGGTCGAATATTTTGCAAATTTGACCCCCATGTGCAAAATTGCACACTTCCTTACTGAGCAAAACCCTAGTTTCTGAAATGGACCTACAAGATGACACTGGGGCCATGGGACCGGCAGAGATGGGGACCCCTAGAACTATCCCGATGTCCTGAATCCAACAGAGTCAAGGATTTTTCGATCCAATCCACGGCCGTCATTATATGGCTCGTTCCATCTCGCATCCAAAAGGCCTTCAGAGACACTTGTTGGATACCTACCAAGACCATAGAATTCCAACTATCCTGCAGTTTTTAAAGATATAAATTTCCATTACAATTATTACATAAACCCTTTAAACTATTCTATGCAATATGCCATTCATTTCCGGCATGATAAATCCGAATCTATTTCTCTTTAAACATTATGCAAACGCGAGTTATTGTCGGCCTGGGAGTGGGAACTCCATGGTCAGCAAGCGACCAACATATTGGAAATAAAAACAGTTTTTATGTAATAACACAAGTGTGAGTAACGAATCCTGTCTATGATTATAAGTTAGGGTTTCATACCCATAAATGTGAAAATGATTATTAATATATCTTTTATTAATACACTCTGCCAAGAAATGTAGGTAGGGCTTAACGCCCAAACCCTAACAAAATGCGTGTTAATCAAGGGAGAAATACCCTGTAAACAAATAAATAAAAAAGATTTCAAATCGGATTCAAATAAGTAATATTTCTGTTTACAAATATATATACATGTAGAGAAAAACATTGTTGTAACAGAGCACATAGTGTATAGTAAATTTTATATAATTGTTCACTCACGGATGGAAACAATGGCATAACAGAGATCATTCATAAATGCAACACAACACTAATATTAAATCGAAATGCCTAATAAATTACCAAGATAAACGAATATAGGGATAATCATTTAGTTTCTAAGTTTCACATTAGCCAAAAGAGAGTATTACATTCAAGGTCACAAAGACCAGTTTTTGTTACTCAAACCCAACATCAGTAAGCATGTTCACGCATAGGGCATGAACTACGACTCAACCGAGTCGACTTGACTATTCGCATTATTTACATAGCAAAAGCATTTAAGATGTTGATTCGAAGCTTTATAGACTCCAAGAGTTTCCATAATACAAACTAATTAATATCTACAGCTTCCGGTCATGAAGACCTTCTGTGAAATAATAATCTAGTGAGGTAGAAAAAAATATGTAGATAACTATTTTCTTTCCAGCGTGTAGTCAGGACAAGAACAATCCTAATATTTTAAGTAACCTATCGCTAACCATTGGGGTAAGTCATACCCGAGACTAATGGTTTTGACGGGTTACCTAGCCAGCAAGGAGAACCGCATCATCCCTATTCCTTGGCATTTGTTATGGGTTTACCCGAAACGCCTTCAGCTTTTTGCTTTTCACTTGCACACATAAACCAAGTGTAGGTTAACCATTCGGTGATGAAAGAAATAAACAAACTAAATACCACAAATTGCATGTTGCTTATTACAACACATTATTGGTGGCTAGAGCAAACCTGGGAAGTGGTTCCATAGCAGCATTTACCTATATAGTGAAACCAGCAATAAGTTAGACATTGCACTTTATTTCGCAAATAATGGAATGACGAAGTTAAATATGGTAATCATGATTTTCTTTCCTTACCTAAATGTTGTAGATATTTCTATTGAGCCACTCCTTTACAGTATACTTGCTCAGAATAGAGGCGAGCCCCTCCATCGTGCTCAGAGTGTGAATGAACGTGAACCTTATGGACAGGGCAAAGGTGCTCTGTGTAGAGCCCTTTGAAGTAAGAACCAAATGGCTCAAAGGGAAGAAAGATTTTGCTAACCCTGCAATTATCAATTGGATAGCACATTTCACCTCTGAAACAGGTGAGGATCATGTTTAATGCTGAGACAGGTGTGGTAGATGGGCACCAAAACCAACAACATTTGACATCGAGCTCAACGATGTAGATGTCTCACAGATACCCATAAACTAGTGATGGATCACAATCAACGGTAGACAACAACTTCTAAATTTAATAATCTGAAGTTGGAACTCAGTACATCACTTAGCGTGGCACCACACTTTTAAAGCTCGGCTGTGTGTAGTGCACTTCATAGATGGAGTTAGCCAGCTAGAACCTCCCTTGACTTGAGAAGCAAACGCATCTATGTTGGGAATCTCAAGTGATGCCTGATAGCATACAAAACCTACCAAAGTGGCATCACATTCAAGGGTTTAAAATGTATATGTAAATATATTTAGCCTGCGTGGCATTATTTCATCACTAACATAGTCGCATTTGCAGCATAGGTAAACCTTTATTTGTATTGCTTTTCCAACCTATGGTAAACCAAGGGGGCTTCACTCAATAAACCACTATCATAGCACGTTCTTTCATGGCATATGAAACAATACCACTAATTTCACTAAATATTGGAAAATACCTTCCAAAATAGTTTTTTTTACTCCTTCCCAATATGCCTTCCCAATTTAAAAAAACCCCTATTTTCACTAGATATTGTATGTATCAATTTTTTCATTAACATTTTTTTATACGCCTTTATATTTCTACCTAGTATATTGATATGATACCCCTCTTATGACCCCACATGCATTCTACAATACACCTTGCTTCTTTCGATGTATATTGTGGATGCACATTACTTCACCCACAATGCAACTACTCAACCACATATCATTATGATTTGAAACATCTAATGGTCTAATTAAGAGATAGGAGATCAATTCTTGTATGTCACTAGAGCCAATGCACATAGTACAACATTTAGATTGCATGTTGCAGTTCCCCAATCGATGACTAAGCCTGTTGTGGGCTAGGTATCCAAGCCCCCAGGGCCTATAACAATCTCTAAGAGGCTAACTAAACCTCCCAAGGCCTGTAATAGGAATGAGTGGTTGGGTATTCAAGCCCCCAAGGCCTATCAAGGTCTTATAATAGGACCTGGAGGCTTAGAGCCTCCCAAGGCTATTGGTAACAACTGGTTGAGTGCTATTGGTAACAATTGGTTGTCAATGACCACTGTCTCTTGACTATGATCGACTAGAAACCCACTTCACCACGAAACCCATGGCCGCAAGCATGCCTCAAGACTCGATTTCCCTGCATACTGGTAAGCCCGAGCCTTGCCTCAACCCGATTTCTCATCCGGTCGTGATCCCACCAACTCCATTTGGAGGATATTTGTCAGCCCACCCATATAAAAAAGACCCCAAAGTATTTGTGTACTGTTACATTAAATTAAAAAAACCTTTGCCCCTTAATATATAAGCAATATATTTTTTAGGTTTTCATGAATATTTAATATTGCAATATGAATGAACGTGATATTATATTGCCTTCTAGTGAAGCCCCTGTGTGCTAAACGCATGGTTTATATTTTAATTGCATATAACTGATATTTATGTAATGAATTCATAACCTATTATTAAAGTGTATTTGCATTCAATTTAACTGTTTATAATGCATGGTCGTAACGCATTTGAACTATAGTTATAACCTATGTTAATATAATATTAGGATTGTATTGGCATACAAATTATATAATTGTATTATATTTGTATTGCATATTTAGTAAAGAAAATGTTTATAATGCATAGTATGCTTATGTTATATGAGGATAAAATATAAAGAATGCTTATATAGTTTGAATTCTATATTATTATTAATATAGTCAATTCAAATACATAATACTCCTTGAGGATGAGTTAATCAAATTATAAGAACATATAGTTGCTCGTCGTTGTGAATTACGAATTAAGTAGGATTAATAACAATAAATTAACAGTGTGTTAAGATAGTAATTATGGTTGTTGGTCCTTTTATACAAAAAATAAAAATTTGGTGAAGAAGAGACATTACATATAGTGCTATGGTGGACAACTACATGTGCTACACTCAGGAATTCCTCCAGTGTCTATGCTATCATATTGTGTGCAGGAGGGAGATCTAGCTTAGGCCATTTCTTGTAAGGTGGATGTATTTAGCGATTTGCATCTCGATGCCTGGAATTGGAATGGTTTTGAGGAATCCCATGACCAATTCCTTGGAACTTCAACATGTCAAAATAATTGACATGTTTTTCCAACATGAACTCATCATAAATATTTTTAAGGAAATATAAAGGAATTTCCTTGTTTTTACGAGGTGGACAATAAAAAACCATATATCACCTATCCATCCAATTATCTCTAAATGGTGCATATATACACCACTCGATGGAGATGCGGGGTCTATCTGTATTTGGAATTTTCCCCATTCGGGTCTCTCTAAACAAGGAAAATATATGCTCTTTGGTCATCTTTATTTTTTTTTTATTTCATTGTAGCTCAACCCATCCACATATTGTTTCCTTTTCCATTCTCTATAAGATTCAATGTAATATAAGGCACCATTTGATTGTATAATGGTGTTTATGATGACATCCAAGGACTCGGCAAGAGAACGATGGAGCTAGTATCCACCCCTCCATGTTCCCCAAATCTCTCTAAGTCTTGAAATCTCTCTCAGAATATCTACATATCCATGCTAGCCATTGCAATCATAAATACAAAAAGAAAAAATTAGAAAAATATACATGGTATAATGACATCTCTTAGAAATGAAAAAATGTACAACTAGTGTAACAAATAATGACAAGAGTATTTTTAATTTAAAATTTAAAATTGAACAATTACACTAGAGAATCAACATAAAAATTTGCCATGTTAATTTTTTGAAAATGGGTCATGAACATGCATGCCTACACACTAAGATGTTCCTCAAATATGAAGAACTATTATTACTATTGCAAACTAAACCTTGTGGCCCTAACCTAGAAGGTCTTTATATGCTTGTAGCTTGGTGAAAAAAGGTTTTCATTTAATCACATTGATACATGGTGAAGAAGGTAAGCCTGGAAGAGATTATAAAATACATGTGTTCTATTATTAAGTTACATTATAAAATAAATGATCAAGATGATTAGTGTCTCATTGAAAGTGGTCCCACACCACCTTGGATACTCATTTGTCTTTGGTCCAGTTATGTTGGTTGAGTTATGATCACTTTATGTAAGGGATTATTGATTTAACCAAGTACACTTTTTTAGTTAGTGTGTCTTCTGTGTGGCCCCTCTTGGTTACGTGTTGGTGTTAACACAATGCATTTTTTTGACTCTGCAACCAATGCCTAACATATTTGTCCTAACCATATGAGGTCTATAGCCAATCAACTTTGGTGCAATATTAAAAATGGAACTTGATGCAAATATAACATTAGATATATCTTAGTGCAAAGAAAAATCGGGGGAATGAGAGTTTTTCATTTTCTAGCACACCAAATTTTGTTGAGTTTCTATCATGATAAACACTACTAAGGTTCGAGTACATATTGCATAAGCCACATGCAGTTCAATTTGCATAAGGACATGACCTTATAAGAAGTGGAAGAAAGAGAAGGGGAAAAAGGAGTTGTGATGAAATCACTTCCATGTTCATTAGAAAATAAGGATTTGGATTGAGGTTGGCATTGTAAAAGTGATATTAAACAATTTCATGAGTTGGGGTTTTGTGGTAGTGGCACCAATTTTGATGATGTGAAGTAGTGGGATGAGGAGTGGGGTTGATGGGATTATAGGCTTGGTATTGTCAGGAGTTGAGAGAGTTGAAGGAGTTAGGGTTGTGGTTATGGTTTTGAGAAGAGGGGATATTAGGGTCTAATTTAGGATTAGGAGTTTAAAAGGGTTGAAAACAATTCTTTCAATTGTATTTCTATTCTATGGCAAGGACATAAAGGAAATCTTGGTAAGTGTAGTCTTCTTAAACATGGCTACTACATTAGAAAAAATAATAAATACAAAATATTTTGGATATTTGTTCTATAATTGTTGATAGATTTTTAGAGAAGTGTTCACTTAGTTGTTGGATAGATTTTCTCGTGGCTTGGATGGATAGTTATTGGATAAATTGGTTCTTTTGTGAGATTTTAGAGTTCATTGTAGGGTATCTTTTAATGTTTTTGGAGCAAAAGAAATGACTGAAAATAGAAAGAAGGAACAATATTTACTTGTGGTGGAGGAGAAATTAGTTGAGGATGCTTGCAAATTCTAAATTGATGCCCACGTTTTTCCTTTGTCACTATCAAATTCGTAGTTGTGTACAAACAGTGAAGGATTGGGCTCATGCCATGATTTGGGCAATAAAACATGCAGAACAAATTGTGCATGCATTTTTGTTCTATAAAATGTGTATGCATTCTAGAGAGAAAAAATGCGTGTGTATTTCGCTCTCCTAACCTTCGTGGCATCCCACTGGGATGCCTTGAACTTTCACATTCCTATTGTTTATAAATGTGTATGTGTTGTTTAATTCTACAACAGGAATGTGTTTTGCAAATAACCCTTTGCATCTAAAAGGTTCCCCATCTTTGTACAAGGACCCAATTGTTGCGCATATTAGTGAGAAGGGGTTGTATAAACTAGTTGATCTCAAAGTAAACATTTGTTTCCTATTAATAAAACATGGTGAGCCTAAAAGAGTTTTGGACTTGGTACATTTTTATATGAAATGAAGAAACCCACATTATTTTCTACTACTAGTTGATAACTTTTCCAGAAAAAAATGTGGATTTATTTTTTTGATTGGAAATGAGATCAATTTTCTAAATTTGTAACTTGGAAATCTTTAATAAAGAAATAAACAAGTTAAAGTTATAAGATTTGATAATGGGGATGAGTTTGTTTCAATCTAGTTTAATGAATTTTGCAAATTGAAAGGTATACACATATACCACTTCATATGAAAAAATGGGTCAAGGAAAGTAGGAATAAGACTCTTATGGAGATGCCAAGGTGCATGGTGAACAAATTAAATGTTCCAAATCGGTATTGGGTAGAAGTTATCAATACAACATTATACATCCTTAACAAAAATCCTTGTATTTATTCATGTGGGATATCACTCCCAAGAAATCATGCTTAGGTAGAAAACCTTACAATTATTTTTCATATTTTTGGTTGTATTGCTTTTGCACATATTGCTAAGGAAAAAGGAAGCAAATTAAATGAAAAAATCAAAGTATATATTCTTATTGGATACAATGAGGAGACTAAGGCATATATACTACTAGATGTCTCTACAAACAAAATTGTAGTTAATAGAATTGTTATTGTAGATGAGAAAATAACATTCTTCTTGGATAATGACAAGTCTATGGATAGTAGTGTATGGGTAATTGTTGTTGAATCTAGAGCAAGTTCTGGTGTTGAAATCAAATAAGACTTAAAGACGAAAACTTATGAGTATTCAAATTCTAGGGTGCATCTAATGAAGAAGGGAGTAATTATCAATTATCATAGCAAGATATGGAGGACCAACCAAAGAGACCAAATTTGTACTATACCATGATGAAGGGTGTGAAACAAGATGAGTTTGTGTACGCAATCTGTTAGTGCATGATAATGCACTACGGATCATTGAACTAGTAATAGATCTGGAAGTTTTTGAGATCAAAGAGTTGTGGAGTCAGTCTTAAAACATAACTATGATCAAGTGGTCAAGTCAAGTTGGCACTGCAAAAATTTCTGATAATTCACAGCAGGTGTCTTGTCATTAAGCCAGTTTTGAAATGTCCCAAATCATATCGTTGGTCATGATTATATGGTTAAGTCGGTCATTCTCCTTTTAAAAGATCCATAATCCATATATTTTTGTGTTATGATTTTCACGTAGTTGTGTTTCAAAGGATCGTTACAAATTGTCTACTACAAAAAAAGGATGTTGCAAATTCTCTAGTACGCTGCAAATTTTACAGATGCTGTGAATTTCTTAGTCGCTGCAAATTTCCTGTTGGAATTAATTCGCAGTGAACCTATCCGCTGCGAATTGTGCAGAAAGCATAGTATTTTTCAGGCTTTTCCTGTTTTAGTCATTCACTTTGGGAACACTTCCCAAACAACTGGAGAATAATTTTTGAAATCCCAAGGAGGATTTTTTCAAGCACGAGCCCATATAAAGAAAGACTCTCTCAGTTTTTTAACAACTATCATGGTTTGGAATATTATTTGAATGAATCTTTAACTCCTATTTTTCATGAAACAAACTGATTTTATTTTAATTGTTTTGAAACTGTTTTCTATTTTAGAAATTCAAGGGATTTCGAATCCTCTTGAAGCCTTTGTAATATTTTTGTATATATAGATGGACAAAGATAGGATTAGGGTGGGTACGAGTCATTTTGGAAAGACTATTTGGTTGTATTGAAGAGCTCTTAATAGAAAAGTTTTAGACTGGTGTATTGTGTTGATTTCCAAGGATTCACGTGTTTCTGCAACCTGATATTGTGTTTATTATGTTCATGTCTTTTCCTATGTAATATTTCTATTAAATGTGTTTTTCTTTCAAATATTTAATTGGAGAATGGTGAATGGAATTCACTTAGTTTAGTGCTATGTTCATAACAGTTAAATATTCCATCTATTTCTTCTAAAATCACCTTAGGATTCATCCTTGATAGACGCCCTAAGTGGATGGCCTGTTTATCTTTGTTTTGCTTTCCATACTACAAAAAAAACAATTAAATGAGAGTTGCAAAATCTATCTTGCCCTTGTGAAATTCACTTCATCTTTGGTCTGACTATCTATATCTGTTGAATGTATGCCCAATGGTATTATGTTGACTCAACTAGCAAAATTATCAAGAACTTATTCTATTTTACTAGATCTAACCTTCTGTACTTGATTAGAGTTGAAAGAGCCCTCTCTGGTTGGGAAAAGGTGAGTTCCCATCCTCAAGAGGTTTGAAAAGGTTACCTTAGGGTTTTTTTTTATACAACCCAGAAACATTACTAAGTGCTAACACAATCAAGGAAACAAATTTCTAGAAGTGATGAAAATGTATATTATTTCACATGTATTTGAGCCTAGTATATTTGAAGAAGACAATGAAAATAGTGAATCAAAAGTTGCCATGAAGGTGGATGTAATGTCCCTAAAACTGTAAAAAATTTAAAAAAAATCAGATATGGCTAACATCGTCTATTCAGTACATGTTTATCAAATTAACTTCAGTACTGGGGAATAAATATAAGACTTATCAACACAATGAGAAATGCATGGTTTATAGAATTTGTTTACGATTCACTGTTTGAATAAATTGAATGTGGTTGTCTTCTATTTTATGGTTCCACTGAAGCGGTGTAATGGCATGTTATACAAATGAACTTCAAAATGATAATTCAGTCTCACCGATCAGTTTAGTACTTGTTGGATGCTTTAGGGTCTTTATGTCTGCATCATGACTACATGTCGTTACAATTACATATATACTTAGATTAAATGGATTTGCTTTGATATTTATGTGTCACTGTAAGTTTATAAATCCTTTAATACTTGAGGGGATGGTCTTGGTAGCATTGGCCAGGATTACTTAGCATTCATGCTAAAACCTACTTCATCTTTTGTTTTGTAGGTGCTTTTAAAGGACCACTTAAGATTATTTCCCAGGTCTTTATATCTAGGTATGAGTTTTATTAATATGCTTTTGGTCGATATTTAAAATGTAAAACATGCAATCTTGAATGGGGCTCTCAACTATATGAAGGGGGTAATACATTCAAATGTTAGTGGAGTTGATAGCGCATTAATGGTGGGGCAATGCCAACCTTTCGAACGGAACCCAGCTGGATGCGTTTAATGAATAAACCCTAAGGGCTTGGATGTCTCAGTACACTATCACATTCACGGGGGGTTCACTAGCAAGGCAATATCATATCACGTCCATTCATATTGGGAGTTTGAATACTCTTAAAAACCTCAAAAATATATTTCCCTATATTAAGGGGTCAAGGGGGTTTTTTAATTTGACATAGTAATATAAATATTGGGGGTTATTTTATTTGGGTGGGATGAGGAATAACCTCCAAATCGTGGGATGGATCCATACCTCCAAATCATGGGCTCAATTCATACCCACCTAAAATTTAAGGAACCTCCATTTTTATTTGATATTGTTTATATTCCTAGGTTTTGCATAAATTTGAAAATAGTGTAGCAATGATAATATCGCTGGAAGTCTTTTTGGATTATTGGCCTTGAGCAATACTCATTTAATTGCTTATTCATGCTTGGTTTGAAATGATGTTATGTTGTTTTTCATCTTTAAGTTAACAGATGTAGCTAATTGGGAGTTCCGGAGTTGAACACTTGTATTGTATTTTTTGTAGTCATTTGAGTAAAAGATCTAACTCTTCATTTTTTAGGTTGGGGTTTAGGTGGGTATCGAGATTCAATCAAAACTTGATCCATGAAAACCAAGAAAAATGAGATCAATCTTTCTTGGCTCACTGAAACCAATAAAAGTTATATCAATCTATCTTGACTAATGATTTCGTTCAACTTTTTCTATTCTTTTTTAACATTTTCACATTGCCAGTTAGGAATAGTTGTTAGATTTAGTTATATTTGGCACATTCATAATTGTAATTTCAATTCTTATATGCAAGGCATCCGTCTTAATTATATTGTATTGGGACTGACATGAACATAGGTGAAAATCTAAATCCTTATTTACATACCCTATGTGTTATCGTTACCATGAAAAGACATCATATAAGTTTCACCGTATGTGTATCTTTATAACTATTGCATGCTTGAAAACTAACAATGGAGATTTTTCCCTGTTGTAAAGATAAACAAAAAAAACCTAGATATAACCTAAGAAAAGGTAAGTAAATTTTGTTAATTTCCTTGATTGCAAGAATGAATGTAGAGGAAGTGGAGGAAATCCATTATATTGCATCAGTTGATAATGACACAAATCCAAGCGATGCACATGATCATATGGTGTTATTAGAAAGTAAGAGGAATTTTGCTATGTTCATTTGGGTTCAAACATTAACGATGTTTGTTTTGATAGGAAGGTAGGGGAGTCCATCCACGAAAAGGTTTCAATTTTGCATTTTTATGGAGTTTAATTTATTAAGCTTATAGAAAACATGATCTCTCTATGGATATACTTATATTTACATGATATCAAATTGGTAGATTGGCAGGTTGTGGTATGAAACATCTGTAATTCTCATATTTTCTAAGAATTGCACCAACTATTGGACTATCATCCGTTTATATTCTTTGTTATGTTGATCTCTTGACTGGGTTTCCTTTTATGCATTTTTCCTTCCTAGTACTATTTTGTTGGGTCTTCCACTATCCAACGCTACAAATTGATCAGTCACCCATGAAATCCTGGTGGGATCATTATTATCATTATACTATTATTTTATTTAGCATCATGTTTGCATATACTAAGATGTGTTAGGGCTCATGTTTGTTACAAATTCATAATATGATATAAAGGGGGTATTAAAAATGGGTTGATAAATATGGATACATACAATATCTGGTAAAAATAGGGGTTTTCTTAATTTGAAAGGCATATTGGGAGGGGGGTTCAACAATAAAATTTTAGGAGGAATTTTACAATATTTAGTGAAATTAGGGATATTCTTTAATATTGTGTGAACGATCGTGCTATGTAACAATTTCACTGAGTGAACCCCCCGTGATCACATTGTTTGTTTGGGAGGGGAAAGAAGGGCAAGGATCTTCAGAATTTGGAGGCGTCCATGGTAGGGCTCGACTTGCTCTTCACCAGGTGGCATGGGTCTTCATGAGGTAGAAATTTGCACCAACGAAAACTCATTGTAAGTCTTTCATCATTTTATTTTGCTATAGGTTGTAACTTTAACATTTGGGGTTTGGTTTTGACATGGCACGCGGTGGTAGTAGATAGAGCTTGGCCTGGGGTATTCGTAGCTATGGTGATCATGGGTAAGTCTGGCTCTCTATTGGATATTTCCTCCCTTCAAGCCAAAGTTTGACTGTTGGTTCGTTTGCTCTGGGAATAAGAATTTTGGGGAAAAACTGGAGTTTAAAATGTAATGTTACATTTGAATACACAAGTCGTGGCCAGAACCTGTGGCACACTTGGTGATGTATAATATTTAGTGTTGGTTGAGCTAAAGCCTATATGGCATTGAGATAGAGGAAGCATTTTAGCTTTGCTCCTATGTAATTTTGATATGTGGCTACGGCTTTGGGGAAAAACATCTATTAATACGATGGTCCTTTAAATTGACTAGGTAACTTGCGGGTATATTTTTAATCCTCCTGTAAGTTGTATATTTGGTCTCTGTGTGTTTAATATTATGTTCTCTACATGTTTTCTGTTCTTAGCTTATTGATTCAATTATGTACTTAACTGGAAGCATAGACTACTGCGTGAAAGATGGGGATATTGTTTTAACCCTATGTAAAATTTCTGAATCATTTTTTTTACACTTAGCCTAGGTTTATTTATTTGTTTGAATGAGAATTGGGTGTGAAGCCCCTATCGGTGCAATCCCAGTTATTATTTTGTTATTTAATTTATACGTTTGAGCTGAGAAATAAATTCTCTCGTAGTATAAATGTTTGAAGTTCATTATTTTCTTTAACAATGGGCAAAGCCCTAATTGGTTATGCATCTTTCTGATTTACTCCGTGTTTGATTCGATTTAGTAGTAAATTTATGAATAAGTAACAACAATGTGAAAAAAATATAACCAAGAGCAAAAGCTTTGGTGCAAATCAAAGTGTGGGGAAAAATCGTAACCCGTGTAGGAGAAATCGTATTGTAACGTTTTTTAGTAGGGAAGAATTTTATTGTGGTTCTAATTCTCTATGCTGAGTTTAGAAATTTCTGGTCTGAACAACTTTAATGAGTTCTAAGGGACAGAGCCCTAGTATCTAAAATGCCTTCATTTTACTCTTGTTTAAGGTTCTCATGTTTTTTGATTAAATGTGAAAAGCACTCATGCTGTAGTGTGATCTCTGTATGTAAAACGTGGGTTGGGGTGATATACAGAGGACTCGATCCTGAAAATTTGACATTGTATTTAAATATTTAAATATGGAAAATCCCTTAATGAAACAGCCTATGTAAGGCGACCTGAGGATTAATTTATGCGTTGGTTGTTTCTTTATACTTGAGTTCATACATGGTAATGCAATTATGCTTTTATGCTACGTTGATCATTTGCTTAGGTTTTGAGTTCCTCTGAAACCCCTATCATAGATTTGTTTGTTTCTAATATTTTAAATTTAAGCATGAGGTTTAAAGAGCCTCTGTGCTACCTTTTTGGTAGAGAAATGATTTACGAATTTAGGGTGAAGAAGTGTTTTGGTTTGAGCATAGGGTTTTAAAGTTTAAAAGTTGCATTTAAATTTCTATTTTTAAGTTTAGAGTAAGCAGACCCTACGAAATCTTGTTAGAGATTGGTGATTAACATATTTATTTAAATTTGCTTATGCAACTTTACTGTTTTAGTTTAGCTAGGGTTTTTAAAAATCTTTAACCATTTAGCTTTTGAAATAAAAGGAATGACCATGCCATAAGCCCTCGCTCTCAATAATTAATGCTACTAGGTTACTATGACAAAGAATTTGAAAGAATTAAATTTCTAAGTTTAGCATCCTATAATAATTTTAAAAGGACGTAAGAATAGCTCATACCTGGATAGTTGCGGCTTGATCGTGCTGCTGGTACAGACCTTCACACTTTCAACCACTAATTACTGAAAACAAACATGTATTGATCTGGCTGACCTCTAGAATGTTTTAACCGAATGACTTTGGGACTACCACGTTCCTCCCAACCTTGCCCCTGAACCATTCCTGGTTCAATAATGGATCCCCCCGAGCTGGTTCCAACATGCAGAGGAAACTTAGAGGACCTAGGGCAGACTGCTGGTGATAATCAGATCTTGGAATTAATATGCTCCTTCAGTTATGTGAGACAAATTCTCTCTTCTTACCATGAAGGGGATGATAGAAAGAAAATATGACCCCTCACTTTGGGAATTGTCTTTCTTTATATAGGTGAACTTTTGGAATATAACTGTTGAGTTAATAATAATAATTCTAATATTAACTCCAGTTTTATTTTAAATTTTGAATTATAATATATGTAAAGATTATTTTAGTTAATTATCACTCCTAGTTTATCTAGGACTTTTAACTTGTTCCTCCCTGATTTGTTTTAAAAAAACCTTTATATTTTATTTACTTTGTTTACAACTATGTGTTCCTATTAGATCATAATCTTTTCTTTATATATAATATAAATAAATATCTTATGCATACTATTTATATAGAATTTATATATAATATAAATTTAATATCTTATGCATATATTTCATGCATATTATTTATACATAAATGAGATTTTTTTTATAAACAATCAACCTAATTATTTAATTAATTTAAATAGCATAATAATTCTTTGGTAATCATTTAATACAAGGTCCAACCTTTGGAAAAGGTCTTTCGGTAGGTTTGGATAGTCGACTAAGTTAGGTAACTCTAGGTCCCTCTGCATGTTGGATTCCCTCGTTTAACATGGTAGTTTCCGCAGTCTTTGATGAGAGATAGAAATGATTCATTGAATCAACTAAATAATTGTGATGACTAGTAGTGCTATTCAGAGTCTTCTCGACTCAACACTCTTAAGATCAAGTAACCCCGAGTGCTCTTCAAAGCTTTGGCTCAACACTCTCTCATGGGTGTTACACTAGTGCAATTCCAGAGCATCTTGCTCAACACTAATACTAGAATGTGTTTGTGAAGCACATCTAGAAATACAAATGGCCTCGGATCCAGTACTTATTATCAAGCTTGGAGTGCTCCAGGGCTTATGCCCAACACTTTATGTACATCAGGGCTTATGCCCAGTACATAATAAAAGTCCTCTATGTACATCAAGGCTTATGCCCAGTACATAGGTCATCCATGTGCTCCAGAGTCCATGCTCAACACATCATAACAGTTAGTCATGCATATCATAACTCTGCACAGTATGTAACAAAGATCATCTCAATATATTAGGGTTTTTGTACCCCATCTCATAATAAACATTAATCAAATACATTTGAGACTTTCTACCAAGCATTAACAATAACTTGCATCAGTCAGAGTCCATACTTAAATATAAGTACGTCATAAATAAATCATATGCATGGGAGCTTACCCCAAATATATAACATAAACATAATCAATAAATTCAGGATATTACAATAGAATATGATGTGTCAATGTAAATTATATTATTCTTTGAATAAGTACAAAGTTCATCTTGTTACCAATGATATGGTCATGCGAAGGGGAAGACTTACTAAGAAACTTTTCTCCTCTTGTGAAGATAAGATGGTAACATTTGGTTGGTTATCTCCATTGTTATTAATTTTGGAGGAATGTTGGATACTAAAAGTACGAAGTCTAGATTACACAAACAAAGGGGCTTTATGGTTAATGAAAAGCGAACATTAGATTTGTGAGTTGGTAAAATCCTTGTAGGGACTTAAGGAAGCACTTAGACTGGTCAAATCTCACTCTTAATAAAATGAATTGTCTTTTTCTACCTTAACCTCAGTACGTACATTTACAGGAGTCCTTTGATCTGTCAAATTGGTGAAACTTCTGTCTCTTAATGTCAATAATAATGCCGTCTACATGACGTCGGCTTTGTATAATGCCTCCTCAGCCTCAAATTACTCTCAGCTACCATTCTATGCAAGAAGTGTCGGTCTCATACATTACTTCTCTGACCTATAAATTCCCCGACTCTGGGTTTTTATCAGCACAGAATAAGAATAGAAACATTTTCCGGAGAGCTGGCACGGCTGTTTTTGTTTTTTCCATTGATACTGGAGCTCAAAAATTGTTGCCAATCATGAATCGAGCACAGGGTTTATCAAAACCATCAAATGGTGTGTTGCCAATCATGAAGCGAGCACAGGCTTTATCAAAACCATCAAATGGTGTGCTTGGTGTGCTTCATCGAGGGTCCTGGACGCCAGAGGAAGACAGGATTTTGAAGAAGTACATTGAAGCTAACGGTGTAGGACGTTGGAGTACTCTTCCCCAAAAAGCAGGTATCATTTTGCTAATCTCAACCTAAACAAACAGCATTCCAAATTTCCAATACCCTTCATTGTTAACAGAGGCGTTTACCATAATTCCCGTTTCATGCAGGTCTGATGCGCCGTGGAAAGAGTTGCAGAAATCGTTGGATGAACCATCTCCGCCCAAATGTTAAGCGTGGCCCCATTTCACCGGATGAGGAGGAGCTTATTATAAGGCTCCATAATCTCCTGGGTAACCGGTAATCTAATAATACGATTATTAGATTATTCCCGACATTACTGATCACCAAACTATTGCTAATCTGAGAGATTTGTATCGTGTTTGTTACTGCAGATGGTCGCTTATCGCCGGTCGACTGCCGGGTAGAACAGACAACGAGGTGAAAAATCACTGGAATACTCGTTTGAGCAAGAAGCTGGGTAGCACTAGTGGAAACCTTGCCCGGTCACTGTCCGAGCGTCAGATTGCTACGGCAAGTCCACGAACCGGCGTGGATAATAACGTTGCAGTAGATCTGAACTCTGAATTGGCCTATTTCAAGTTTACTCCGCACCTCAGATCGCCAACGGGTTCCAGCGTTGTCCTTGAAGAAGCTCGCTCAGATATTAATTTATCGTCACTGGAATGTAACAACGGCAACGATCGAAGAACCGCGGTTGAGAAAGATGATATAGTGCAGTTAGCACCGTTGGACGTTGCTCAGACAAATCCATGTACTGGAGTACCCCCGACAGAGGAAATAGACCAGTGTACTGTACAGGAAGACGGGTTTGTGCAGCAAAATTATGAGATGGATTCATTAAACAAGGAACAGGATCCAGATTCTTTCCTTACGCCTTACAATACTTGCTTTGATTATTTCCCTTGCTTTAACTACTCTTTGGAGATGGATGATCTGTTTCTCAGTTATTGTTAGTGACCATCTCCAGTATATTTCATTTGGGTGGACTGTCTGAGTACTAATAAAAGAGGAAATTTATAAACAAACTTCATTGCAGCTCTGGATCGGCTATAGCCCTTCATTTTTTTGTACTCTGTGGTGATGATGACAATTATAATGTAGAACTAATTGATTAACCCTTCCAGCTTTCCTATATTTTCGAATTCGGCTTTCAACATCAAACCCTAATTAAACAGTCTCGCCATCGATACAATCGCAAATCTCACTTGCAAATAACCACATACTATACAATCTTTATACAATCTCGTTGAAGAGTCTATACAATCTCGTTGAAGAGTCTCACACTTGTAACTTTTTTTTCAGTGAAAAAAAAAAAACATATTATTGATATTCATTGGAATCAAATAGTACATGATTGTAGTCTGTTCTCTGTCGATAATCCAAACATAAATTACTGCTCTATGGCGATACAAAACATGAAATTCTCCCTAAAGGCAATACATAACATCACTTACAGAAGTCAACAAAAAACTTCTCCAAAAGTTCTAAAGAAAGCTAAACAAAAAACTATGTTCATTACCCATCAAAGGGAAAAATCCACAAAATTATATTTTAAATATCGGGACCTCTCCATGGTCCCAAGTTTGGTGCTCCAAAATTTCTTCACATTCTAAAGTCTATTTGGAGAGTTTGTTTGCCATGGAGCTATGTTGACGGTAAATATGCATTAAGGAAATTGTGTTAAAGGATCTTAAAGTTTCCTTTATCCTTCTGCACCAATGGTTTAATGTGATGACCTTTAAATTGTAGACTCCTTCAGCCCATTTGATCGTGACCCGAGAGTCACCAAAGATTATAATCTCCCTCAAACCAAAATATTCAGCTACTTTAAGAACACACCACAAAGCCATCAACTCCGCTTTCATGTTTGATCCAGACTTATGAAGGAACCCAAGGGGTTACAGAAATACACATAAACGCAGAGGTGCAGCATAAATAAGACTTCATTTCATTAATATCACATAATGGAAATATGCTTACAGACATAATGGAAATAAACTAGCTAGAGCGTGGGTAGCTATCTCTGAGAAGAGATATGGCAGCTACCGGCCTCTGAACTCCGCTTACAATGGGGCTCGAAGCCTCTCTATTATTGAGAAACAAAGGAAACTCCTAAACATCCAACAACCTAACTCTAGGAGATGAAACCATGCCAAACTATGGGTCCGTTGGGGTAAATTGGTAGATCAATTTCCTGGCACTGTAACTTTGGCATATGATCTCCGTTTGACGCAAATGATACCTCGTTGGAAATATCTATCCGAGGACTACACCGAAAAATGCATATGAGGACATTTGTCTAGCAAGATTCCCAAAAAAACATCGCTTAGGGCCTCAAAATGGCTCTGAAAGTTTAGGACCCAAAAAACTGCTAAAAATAGTTAGTTGTGCTATAATTAAAGAAACTGAAATAACTGAAAGAACAATGTTGGGGCCCCAAGTGGAATAGGTGGGTGGCTGTCAATATCCACCTGGATCAATGTTTGTCCCAATACCACAGTTTAACCTGAGCTTGAAGAAATGTTCCTAAGTAAGATAGATCACACCACCAACGGCTGCAACTCCATAATTTACAGCACCATCAAAGAAAGCAACATGACAGCTGTACAGAGTGTTGAATAAACCAATTTTCCTTACCTTTGGAACCATAATCTGTTGGCCCCCTTCTTCAATGAAGTGCATAATGCGAGCATAGGTTTCCTGGGCAAGGATCTTCAAAGATGGATTTATTTCTAATAGACCAAATAATCCATGAAATCCACACTGGGAGGGTTTGGTAGATTTGGCATTTTCCCATCCAATTTCTTATGCAAACATCAAATTGTCCAGTTCCCCATATATTATCCACTCTTAAAAGTGTACAACACTGAAACCAAATCTGTTGAGTGAATGAACACTCAACAAGAATATGATTGGCGGTCTTCACATTTTCTCTACACAAAAAACACATACTAGGATCATTCCATCCTTTCAACTGTAGATTTTCCCATGTTTTCAGTTTACCTTGGAGAGAAAACCATAGAAAACACTTTAATTTTAGAGGAATCTGCCATCTCCGCAACTTTTTATACCACCAATGCTAAAGAAAGATAAGCTTATGTTTTATCACTAACTGCTTCATAAACAGTTTTTGCAACAAAATGCCAGTAGCCAAATTTCCACCCCAAATCAGCCAATGTGACACTTATAAGTTATCCTATTTATCAACCACAAATTAATAACTATATTAATTATAATTTCCGTAAACAACTAAACACCGTCCCCCAAAAAATTCCCTACATATTAAAAATATCTCAATTTACTATAAAACATAGATAACCTCACACAGCTTGTGTTATCCTGTTCACTGAACACAAGTTAATTATAATTCCTGTAAGAAACTAAAAACCCTCTAATAACCTTTTTGATCTTATTCAAAGAATAATAAACGAAGATGAGGATGGCTGGATACACATTGTGTTTTTTCATACATTGTGATCTGTATTATTATCACTCGAGATCAAATCTGATTGCTATTTGGTAATGACTTGATGGCTTGTTGCTATCTGCAGCTGCCCCTGCTATGTCAACAGTAGCAAGTGTTATGTTCCCTGACGGAAGGTCAAAGGTCGATAATTGATCCCATCAATGTCATGCCCAGCTTGGCTGAGCTGTTTCCACACATTCTTTTCAACTGTATAAAAAAGAATATCACTTACACCGAGGACAGAACAATGACAGCATATAATAAAATCTGAGCAGAAAGGGGTTAATAATTAAGTCAACCTTGGTGAAATTTTACTGAACAACACAGTGAAATTTCAAAAAGATGACAAAATGATAAAATCTGTTTCAATAGAAAATTCATGGTGTCAATCATTTCGAATTTCATTAAAATACACACTGATATTTCTAAAAGGTTAACAAATTCCAGAAAGATTGATATAATGATAAAATCTGTTGAATAGAAAATTCATTATATCAATCTTTTGGAATTTCAGTGAAAAACATAATAAAATTTTATAAGATTGACATAAAGATAAAACATGTTGAAGAGACAATGGTAAAGAAGAAATTATTTATCATTTGGAAGAATTACATTAAACTTATTTTTAAATTAAATAAAAGAATTAAATTAATTTTTTTTAATAAAAATTAAAATATTAACAATTTTATTTTTATTAATCAGATAAAAATAGGAAAACAGAATTAAAGGAGAAGATAAGAACCAACTTTTGATATGATAACTAGAACATAGTAGTCTCCAAAGTTGACAAAATAAATTAGTACAAAGTACTTATTAAAAGAAAAAAAGACTTGATATATTGAGTGTAGATCGGGTGGTTGGGAGGAATATTGTTATCCTTCCCACCCAGGTTTAAATCTAGCTTGGTGACACTTGCTCCTTGGAGCCGAATGATTATAATTCAAAATACCTTGATTCTCCAGAATATCAGGTATTGACCCTCTTCCGATGGATGTAGCCCTCTAACAAATGGTGAACCATCATTTAAAAAAAAAGACATCAAAAAAACTTTTATGTTTTTGGATGACTAGAATTCATATCTTAAAAATATTTACAAATCCTAGAATGTCATGGATAACATTCAAGTCCTCTTTACAATCGAGCAAGTCTTTTATTTAGAAGACATACACTTTAAGATTAAGTGCCTAGTTAATGAAAAAGCTAAAGACATGGAAGGGTACCACGTAGAAATTCTAAAAATCAGAGTACCCATCATCATCCCCTACATTCAGAGTCTCTTTAATCTAGTGGTCAAGCATGGCTTTCCTAAGCCTTGGACTCGAAGCCTTATAGTTCTTGTTTTTAAAAGTGGAGATAAAGATAACCCCTCTAATTATCATACCATCATGATTAGCCCTTTTTTAGGCAAGCTATACAGTATTATTATGGAAAAGAAGATTAGCATATGGCTAGAAAATGAAGAAAAGTGGGCAAAAGGCCAAGCAGGCTTATAAGGCATCACTCAACCACAAACCACCTCAGTATGCTTAGGATCATTGTAGATGAGTGTCGTAATAATAAATCCAATCTTTTTTGTTGTTTTGTGGACTTTAGAAAAGCTTTTGATACAATGCTTAGAAAACACCTATGAAATAGATTAGTTGAGTTAAAGGTTCCTTTCGAGTTGAGGACTACATCTGTAAGTTTATATGCGAATGCCATTTCCAAACTCAAAAAGAGTGAGGGATGGTCGCTGGATATTAAATGTAACATTGGAGTGAAGCAAGGGTACCCCTTCTCCCTTAGTCTTTTTGGAATTTACATTGATAAGCTAGAAGGTTGTTTAGAAGAAGCATGCTATGCTGGCATGACCTTAGTAGGAATAGTCATCATGCTTCTTCTTTATGTTGATGATATCATTCTTATGGCAAGGTGCCCCTATGATCTTGGGAAGCAATTTAGGATTCTCAAGGATTTCTTCTCCAATATAGGCATGACCATTAACCTTGACAAAACAAAAGTCATGATTATCAAATCAAATAAGGGTACTTAAGACAATTTTGTATATGACAATAAAAACTTGGAGGAGTAACTTCTTATAAATGTCTAGAAACTTACTTCCATCGCAAGCTCAACTGGAACTATAACATCGAGAAGAGGATTAATGGAGGGTGGAAAGCCTACTTTAGTCTTGAAAAAAAAACTATAAATTGGCAAACCTTGTGATGTGGCACACAAAGAAATTCCTCTTTAAAACACTCGTCACTCTCGTTATCTTATATGGTTATGAAGCTTGGGGATGCAACATTTCCATAGAATCTTGGAGAAGAATTGAGCAAATCTAGAAGCAATTTATTACTTTAACATTAAAATTAAGAGCAATATGCCCTATCCTACTCTCCTCTTAGAAGCGGGGCTCTCCCACATTGAAAGAATGGCTATGATTAGATATCTAATGTACAAGCATAAATTAAAAAATATATGAGACCGCAGCTTCCTAAAATTGCTCGTAACTCCAGCCAAAACCACCTATGCCTCAAGCGGGGGTGGCTTAAAGACGCAACGACTTGGTTAAATTATAGGGGGGTTGATGAAACTAACACTTTGCAAAATATCGATAACATTAAAAATATTATTATTTCTATGTTCAAAGAGAAAATGTGGTACACTGAAGATTTAGAGGTTAAAAGAAAACTATGTTATTATAAAGAGACCATTAACCATAATCTTGAGGATCAAAATTATCGTTTTATCTTAATGAGCTCAAAGAAAAAAATTAATATTGCCAAGATTAAAACAAACTGTCATGAGCTTCATAGTGAAACTGGGCATGGACAACCCCTAAAACATCATGGGCCGAAAGGATTCACTATCTTTGCACGTCTATGAGTATTAAAGATGAAAATCACTTTCTCTTAGAATGCCTTGCCTACACCCATGCTAAATCTGAATTGCATAATATTTGCTCCAACACTGACCTTTTTAAGCTTGTAACTCAAAACTATGGTGAGTTAAGGACTCTCTTTAAGCGTTTTGAACATAAGAATAATATTTTAAAACAAATCAAATAATTTCAATAGTATCTTCTCTCTCAAAGTCAGATAAACCAAATTAAATTTCAATAAACATTAGGTATCATTATCATCATCAAAATCAAAATCATATTTTATATTATTATTAAAAATAAATCCTAAAATTTATATTCAATTATTCTTAAATGTTTATATTTTTAAATATTGTGAAACCAATATCGTATCAACTATAATCATCAACATTAAAACGTTTTTCGATTTTTAAGCTGCCATTGAACTTGGCGTAAGTTTTTCTTTCATAACTTACTCACATATTCTTAAATATTTATATTTTTAAATATTATGAAAACAATATCGTCTCAACTATAATCATCATCAACATTAAAACGTTTTTCAACTTTTAAGCTGCCATTGGACTTCCGTAAGTTTTTCTTTCACAACTTACTCACTCTCTCTCGCATTAACACTTGGGTTATTGTAATTGCAGTGAGATACTTTATAAATCATGTAACAACTACTCTAGCATTATCCATATGAGATGTAACATAATTTTATAATCAAATTTTATTCCAAAGTTAAATATTCTTTTTAATTATTTTTATGTAATATATTGATGTAAATAATATTACATGTATAATATCTTAATAATAATATATTAAAGAACTATAAAAAAGTATTCACATTTTTTAATATAGAAATTAAATTTACAATATGAAAATCCTTGAAATTGTTTTACGTGAAAAAAAATCATATCCATATATGATTGGTCAAAATTAAAATTAATTAAAAATAAGTATTTAAGTATTAAAATGGTCACATGAAATCATTACAAGAAAAAAAAAAAAAAAAAAATTAAAATAAGTGTTTGGATAGGTTTTTAATATTATGAAAATGGACAAAATTATCAAAATATTTGTTGCTACAACCATGACAATTGGTAATGGAGGTTTTAATAGAATTTTACTATAATTAAAAATTTTAGTAGAAAACCAAATATATATCTCATGCACGTGTGCACTACTATTAAATACACACTGAGCTTGAAAATATACATACTATGCATTGATTTTGTTATGCCCAAGAGATTTGAAAATAAATATTAAACACTTGTGCGTATTATATATATCTTGAAGCCCCTCGATGTGTATGATAAGGCTGAAGGAGCCTATCCAAAAAAGCCATGAATAAACCAAGAAATGACCAGAGTATTGGAGAGGAAACAAGTTAACTAATTTCTTTGAAGAATGTCATCTCAAGACAGAGTGTGTCCATGAGTGTGTCTTCATGGAAGGGTGCATTATTGTTGGTGAGATGTCCATCTCGTGACATGCACCCATGTTCTTTATTAGTTTCCATTGGTCTAACTCAAAAGAGTCCCCTCTTTTCTGTTGGAATAGGGAAGGTTGTAGTATGTGCATGATAAGAGAGAAAACATGTGGAAACAATCTAAAATACAAGACCTAAAATGAGTGTAGGACAATGGAGAAATAATTTATGTTGGGAAGACAAATCTAGGAGTCATTGTTGTGAACTAGTGGCCGGAGGATAAAGAACATGCCAGAGCAGTCTATAATGGTTTCCTCCCAATTTAGGAATGGCACTAGGAAGGTGGACAAATGTTGTGTAAATATATTGAACTATCAATGATTGTGTCTGTTATTGGAGTTGGAATTACCACAATGGAAGAGATTTTGTAGATATGAATGTATGAAAAAGGGCATGCATAATGAAAGTTATTGTGAGACAACACAAAAATATGAGATGAAGTCATTGTTGATAAGTGATGACAATTCAAATTTCTATTGTGAATATGATGGAATGCGTGTTGTGTTGTGTTCCTTATCATAGATTAGATCAGAAGTTGCACTATGAATATGGGTTGAAGACTCTGATGTAGTTGCCAAAGTTGTTGGAATTGGTGCTAGAAGGTGTCGACGTTCCCTGGCTATTGAAAGTAGTATGGGTAGAGAGACATTGGTAGATTGATAGCAATGGGATGGAGATATGAAGTGCAATGATTTTGTAGTTGATGTCAAGCTGTAGCAATATGAAGAGGATTTCTCAAAGAACAAGGAGGATAATGTTGAGCAATATCACTTTACCGAACATTAGATATTCAAGTAGTAGTAGAGGGATGTTGTCTATCTTGATGAGGGGGGGCATAAAGTGGTGTGGAAAGGGATATAGGGTATGTGGGGAGGACATGAGATAGTATTTTTGGGGGGTTGTGTGGTGTTAATCCTGAAAAATAGATAATTGATACAAAATACCAAAAATTATAATGCATATTTAGTTAATCAAAGGAAATAGATAAGAAAGATGAGGCAGAATTGTGTTATAAAAAAAAAAAGGAAACAATGTTCACTCTCCTCTTAAGGTTAGTTGGCATTTCAATTGAGAAGAGCTCCAATACAACAATTCTTGACAAGACAATCCATAGCCTTCGAACTAATTAAATAGGATTTCAATAGCCAAATCCTAACTATTTAGTGGGCCTTAATTAACACAAAACTCCTTTTTAAATTAATTATGCATTACTACCTATTCATTCTTATTGAAAGGAAATGGTTGCATACATTATTTGACTAACTCCTATGTAGTCTAAAGTAAGGTGTTTTAGGGTACGACACTAACATGCCCTCCCTCTTCAAGAGTAGCCTTGTCCTCAAAGTTGGAGGTGAAGAAGTCACTGTAGAATCCCATCTGGCTCCCATGTGGTATATTATAGTTGCATATATTTCCTTTGATCAAGGACTCTTTGATTATATGTCTACACAATTGGTGTTCCATGGTATCCAATCCTCCTTCCAGTTGGAGCTAAATGGAGCATTCCTCATCAAATTTTGGTAACTTTGTATGCATGTTACAAATGGATCCCACCACTTTTTTAGCAAAGATACATGAAAGAGTTGGTGAATCTTGGATTGATTTGGTAGATCTAACTTGTAGGAAACCTATCTAGTACATTGTAGGATCTTGTAAGGTCCATAGAACTTCCAGGACAATTTTTTGGGGAGGTGATTTTTGAGTGATGTTTTTTTATAAGGTTAAAGGTAAAGAGACACTTTATCCCCTTTTACAAATGAATGCTCTAAGAAATGTTGATATGCTCATTCTTTCATTATATTATGATCCATGGCCAAATTTTCCTTAAGTGTGTGAAGAAGGGTCCCCCCCCCTCCAAATATCTCAGCTTTGCGACCACTCCTTTGTTCTTGTCTTTGACCTTTTCACCACTTGGGGTTCCGCACTTGTGCACTTTGACCCCATGCCAATAGGCCCTCAACACAAAATTGTGGCTCACCCTCGATCCACTTCAGCTGGAAACTGTTGGTGCATCAACTTGATTTTTGAACTCGTCGTAAGTTGTCGTACTTGATCGACAACTTCCTTTGTTGATTCCATGAGAGCCGCACAATCTACTACTTCTTGGTCTGTTGGATGTTCACCATTCATTCTGCTACGCTTTCTAAAACTCTTCTTTGATCTTGTGCATTCCATCCATTGCTTTAACTACCAACTGTTCGGATTTCGTCTGTAGCTCATCTAATTGTGCGGTTCTTCTTTGATATCTTGCCAACATAAACCAGTAAAAAAACTCAACAAAACATTAATTAAAAAATCATAAGTGTAAAGAAAATGAACATATATTTTACTCACCAAATTCATTGGATTTACTGATAGTTATTAGTTGCATTTATGTTTCATGTGAATACCTGTAGAAATCATGATGGAATAATATATATATATATATATAACGAAATGATATATTAATATACAAACCAACATGCATCATACTCTAAAAAGACCAATATATATATATAATGAAATGATAAATTAATATACAAACCAACATGCATCATACTCTAAAAAGACCAAAGGGGAATAACTGTATGATATTCTCCTTGCTTCGAGAATAATTTATTCTCTACTGAACAGGGCCAACCACATGAAGGTGGAAACTTATCTGGCCCCTCCCCCCCTCACATCACTCTGAATTATCCACACCCAATATATTTACTATAACATACTTGAAAGAAACAAAACTACATAAAAAATAACACTCGTATAAATTTCATGCATATAAAACATCATCACAAAAAATATAAATGTAAAATAGAGGTACAAAACTATAAAAATCGACATATAATCAAATCATGTTTAGTTTGTAAACATCAAATTACTCTAGCAAAAATATATATAATACATTGTCGTATACAACAAAACATGTCTTCCATGCATAGTGGCCAATCTCTACTTCTCTACTTCCTTTTAGGTTTCCTTTTTTTAATGAAGTCCACAATTTTGTCATTGGAATCAGATTCCTCATTCTCATCTCGACCAGTTTCTTGTGATACTATATTGGGATCATGAGGCAACAAGATACGTCTATGCATAGGCTTCCTAGGAGTAGGGTTGATGCCAACTACAATTAAAGCAAACCATTTTTTGATTAGTTTATTTATACCAAATAATAACAAAAAAATATGAATTTCTATAATTCAACTAGTTCATGGTACTTGTAGGTGCAGTAGGGGGAACCTCTGGTTGAGCAATACCAGAATCAGTCTCTAAAACTGGCTCATGAGGAACACTGAAATCTTCTTGTATTGCCTACAAAAACATTTGTAGTTGTTGTAGAACCACACAATGTCACTTTGTACATTATAATGCATTGATTTTATATGCCAATCAAAATTCCTTGAGTTTGTACACCTCCTTGTTGATAGTAGAAGTGCCAATTGCATTGGCTTTTCTCCTTTCAACCACGATGTTGTATCCTCCTTTAAAGGAAATTTGTAGCACTTCATATGTCAGCATGATGCCAAATTCTGCAAACCACATATCTCGTAACATAACACATTTTAGTATGGAAAGCATTTAAAGAACAATTGAAAATGCAACATCGACAATGTTTAAATCTTAATACTTACATATCTTCCCTTCACTTTATTGTAGCCCCTTGAGTTAAGTTTGTTTTGGCCAACCTTATGAAGTCCAGTGTGTGTATCCTTTGAGGTGTCTTTAACCCTACGAAAATATTCAAGTACATGTTTATGCGATTTAAAAATCATGGTCAAATGCAATATACAAATTATAATTTCATTGTTCATGACACTATTTTATCTGCCTTGGTGTTTCTATCCCACTTGGTGGTAAGGATCCCTCTTTTCTCATCTTCTTCTCCTTGGAATCCTCTAGTAGTGCAACCCACTCCCATTCTGCAATTAGTCCAAGATTCTCATAACTGGGGTATTGACCGATATTAGTGCAGTAATGGTCCCACAGTGATTTCATGTACTTCTTTGCCATGGTTTGGGCCGAATTTTGGTTGAATATAGGACCAAACAATGCGGCCATGTGTTTCATCAAATGTTTCAAGTCGTTGCTTTGATATTTAAAACTTGTTCAAATTGTAGGTGCAAATGGAGAAAATTCCTTTTTCATGCAACTATTGGTAGAACACGTTATTTCCTACATTGCAATAAAATATTTCGATTAGATAGATAGAATGAATATAAAAATACTTTCTTGTATAAAAGCAAAGTATTCCAATTGATTGGATGTAATTACCATGGAATTTTATGTTAGGATAATTAATACTCCAACCTTTGTCAACCTTAGTATTATTTCCCTTTTCCTAGTATAGCTCTTCTTTGTATGTTAGCACCCGTTTGAAGACATCCAAGGATGGCCGGTGTAAAAGAAATTAAAATATAAAGATCACAACCAATATGAAATCTTAAATTGTTATAAGGAAATCATAATTACTCACAAAGTTTGCTATCAACCCCCTTTTTCCTTTTTGTCTTATCTTATGTGTTGAATGGGTTCCATTTTTTTCTTTTCTTCAACAAAACAATTGAAAAATAATATTTAATGCTAAATTAATTAATTATATGTACATAATATAAAATTTTAATGATTACATACATTTGAAGCACGATGTTGTTGAGATGGCTCCTCTTGCGATGTAATTATGTTCGTTTATTTGATGATCTCCTTGTACACGTTTTGGGCATTCCTACTGGAATATTTTGGATATCACCTCATTCATAATTTGGTATTTTCACAAGCTTCCTGTAAAATTAAAATGACATTAAACTATTTTTATATTGATATGAAAAGTAAATATAGCAAAATTAATATTAACAAAAGTTAAAGAATGCTTTGTAGTAGTATATACATATTCTATAAAAGCATGTTTAGGAATATTAATTTTTGAATGATTTTTTTTGTTGATGTATGTTTTGTCTATGTGACAAGTCTGACGGGTCTCATTGGCCATTGCTCTGGAAACGCCTCTTGTAGTTTAGATATAACTTGATTCTTGTAGTCATTGGATTGATTTATGTATTGTAAGTGGAAAGTATGTCTATATTTTCTTTCCACTATATCCCTCATATTTTTATAAAAAAATTTCCTCCTCTCATTAACTTCCATCATCAATCTAGATGAGCTAAGGGCCAACGCATCATCAATTACATATTCCATAATTTTTTTCTTATGATGGCATTCCCTTCTGTTGTTGTCAGTTCTTGCAGAACACTCAACATATGTGAAAATATTGTTTGAAACATGTTAGAAAATATTCTTAAGTACAATATTACTAAAAATTCAAGAAAAAATTTATAATGATTACCTTTTATTCACTTGGTTCATCCTTCTGCAAATTTTACATCAAGGTTTTATGCTCTTTTGCACTTAGATTGCAAAGAATCTTATCGAGCTTCCTCACTTTTTTCTCCGCATGAAAAAAATTAACCAATACATATTAGTTAAATTTACTTATAATTCAAACATATTAACTTAATACAAAAATTACAAATAACTTTCCTTCTTTGCCTTTTTGGATGTACTTCCCTCATGCCGATTAGAATTATTGCTCATTTGAACTATTGTCACACTTTTTATCAATAAACTGTTAAGATTTAATATGCTAAGATAGAAAATATCAGTATTACATTCCATTTCACAACAATAGCATATACAGGATCACTGAAAGAACAACAAGCACAACATAAACACAAGAGACACGGATTTATCCTGGGAAACCCTCATGGGATAGAAAACCCAACAAAGCTTCCTCAATATAGATGACTAGCAAATACAAAGATGTAATCCCCAAACATGAGCTCCTTCTCCTCCATAGAAGATCTCACTCTCTCCTATGTGCCAATCACAAGTGAGTGAATGCGTGTTAAATGAGGAACACACCTCCTCTATTTATACACAACTCCGACTTGACTTTTACACTAACTAGGTCGGTCTCAACTTAATCACTTAACATAAGGCTGACTGGGTCAACCCCTCTAGGGTGGTCTAATAACCCTTTAACCCACATGACTCATACAGGGAGGACCCCCACTAGGGAAGTCTAATAACCCAAGTTACCACATTCTCCACGGAGGAATAATAAAGTACAAATATAATATTCTTAGAAGTTACAATATTTTAACACTCCCCCTTAATGAGAAGGATACTATAAAAACATCTGTAGGAGAAAGGATTCATCAATTACATGATACATGATACATCTATAAATCATTGGAAGCTTTCTTCATACATCATCAATAACTCAAACAGTTACTCGAACATCTTCAAGATCTTCAATACTGGATCTTCATCTTCTACAACACCAACATCTGGATCCTCTCGATCAACAACATCAACATCTGGATCCTCCCGATCAACAACATCGTCATATGGATACTCACGATCAACAACATCATCATCTGGATCCTCATAATCAACATCATCGTCATCTAGATCCTCACTATCAACAACATTGTCATCTGGATCCTCACGATCAACAACATCATCATCTGGATCCTCATGATAAACAGTATCATAGCAGCATACCCTTCAATACACATGATCCATTTAAGACACCATAACATGTCTAGGGACAATGTTGTCCACTCGTCAAATTAGACAAAGTTTAAGGACCCTTTTTTCGAAGACATATGTCTACGGATCAATTCAGGGACCGAAGTTTGGGGATGATACAATCCCCTCTCGTCCACTAGGGACCACTTCATGGAGACATCTGTCTACGGATCAATTCAGGGACTAAGGTCCTGGGATGATACAATCCTCTTGTCCACTAGGGACCACTTCTTAGAGACATCTATCTATGGATCTATTCAAGGACCATGGTCCTGGGACGATACAATCCTCTTGTCCACTGGGGACCACTTCTCAGAGAAATTTGTCTACGGATCTATTCAAGGACCAAGGTCCTAGGATGATACAATCCTCTCGTCCACTGGGGACCACTTCTCGGAGACATCTGTCTATGGATCTATTCAGGGACCAAAGTCCTGGGATGATACAATCCTCTCGTCCACTGGGGACCACTTCTCAGAGACAACTATCTACAGATCTGTTCAGGGACCTAAGTCCAGGGATGATACAATCCCTCCTTGTCCACTAGGGACCACTTCTCGAAGACAACTGTCTACGGATATGTTCAGGGACCTAAGTCCAGGGATGATACAATCCATCCTTGTCCACTAGGGACCACTTCTCGAAGACAATTGTCTACAGATTTGTTCAGGGACCTAAGTCCAGGGATGATATAATCCCTCCTCATTCACTAGACCAAGTCTTAGGACCACTTATCAACCTTATCATTGATATCATCGAACTCATCATCGGGACAGATAACCTCAACATCAACCTCATCATCAAAATAGGTAACCTCATCATCGATACATGTATCCTCATCATTGATACAAGTATCTGCATCATTAATACAGTATCCTCATCATCGATACAAGTATCCATATCATCTATACAAGTATCCTCATCATCGATACAGTATCCTCATCATCAATACAAGTATCTGCATCATTAATACAATATCCTCATCATCGATAGAAGTATCCATATCATCTATACAAGTATCCTCATCATTGATACAATATCCTCATCATCGGTACTAGTATCCATATCATTGATACAATATCCTCATCATCGATACAAGTATCCATATCAATACAGGTATCCTCATTATTGACCTTACCATCGGTATAGGCAATCTCATCATCAATATAGGTATCCACATTGATACCAGTATCCAAATATCATCATCGACCATATCACTCCCCCTTTCAAGGAGGGTCCTTCTGAACTACACCAAGCTTGGCTAAAAAATACTCAAACTTTACTTGAGACAGAGGTTTGATCAATACATCAGCAACCTGCTCATCATTGCTCACATACTCGAGCTTTATAGCTCCTTTCTGCACCATATCTCGTATATGGAAATATCAGATCTCTATGTGCTTTAACTTATCATGGAATACTGGATTCTTTGTCATCTGTACACAGCTCTGGTTATCGCACAGGATCATAGTGGGGTCGATCTCTAAGTCAAAAAATATTGATAACAACTTCTGAAGCCATATCACTTCACAACTAGCATAGCAAGCAGCTATATATTTTGCTTCAGTTGTGCTAATATCCACACTAGACTACTTCCTACTAAACCATGAGATCATGGCAGATCCCAGACAATAACATCCGCCCGATGTGCTCTTCCTTCCCAATCAGCATATGTGTATCCATACAATCTGAAGTCATGATCTCCAAGATAACATAGACCAAAGTCTATCGTACCCTTTAGGTACCTCATCACATCATTTGCAGATATCAGGTGAACATGCCTAGGTTCCACTAGATACTGACTCAAGGTGTTCACAACAAAGCATATATCTGGCCTAGTATTCGTCAAATACATCAATGACCCAATAATGTGTCTGTACAGAGTTACATCTACTAAAGCTGATGAGTCATCAGCTAACAAATTCAAGTTGGAATCCATGGTCATGGATTTACATTCCAACATATCAAATATTTTCAATATTTCCACAGCATACTTTCTCTGGTTGAGAAAGATTCCTTCTGGTCCTTGCCATACTTCCATACCTAGGAAGTAATGCATCAATCCAAGATCTTTCATCTCAAATTCTTGTAGCTAGCTTCTTCTTGCTTTTCATGATCTGTTTCTCATTCCCTATCAGAAAGAGATCATCCACATATAGTAATAGTATGATAGGTTCATCATCCATAACCTTAAGGTAAAGGTTAGGATCAACTTTACTTTTGGTAAAGCCCAAGCTTGTCAAGAAGCTGTTAATTCTCCCTCTATGATTGAACATCATTCACACTCTACATTGAGTGATCTTCTGCATATCTATCTGTGCCATCTCCCATTAGATGGGTCTACTGATATGAGCGTCAAGATCATTCGAACTCTGTGGTGAGTTCTTGCATCCATCTAAGAGAATAATGTCATCTTTATATAGACACCATCTTCAACCTTGTAGCAAAGGTTGAAATCTGCATCACCCATGGTGATCATTAATCTCATCAAATGACTATTGATCCTAGGTACCTGTACAAAGCTTTCTTCAATTGAATCATGGGATTTTTCTCGATTTGTACTTCTTCTTCAATTACACCATTAAGAGAATGGTCTTATCTAGCCACTTGGAGCAAACATCTCGTCATGATCCTCTTCCTCTTTCTAAGAGAATCTTCTAGCCACAAGCCTTCTAAAGTATGTTTGATTTGTAAGTCTTCTTGTTGAACATCCACCACTTGTTTGGTGTTCATCATTCATCATGATCTTTCCTACAAATCAAAGTTAATTTCATGATTAGTAATACTTCATAATCATCAAATCATGTTGAGATGATAAACTATTATGCATACATATATGATTCACATAGTTATGCAACTATCTTGACCAATACTTTGGCACAACACTTTTCCATATCCTGTATGCATACATTGGTTATCTAGATGCCTTCCATCTCTACCAGACCATACTATCAAGCATGTGCACAGCTCTCAGCATGTCAGCAAAGAGGTTTCATTCTAGACAAGCAATAATGGAATGTTTGTCCAACTTACCCATCATATGCATATTAGTAGTATATTGTTCAATGCTATACTATGCATGATATATTCTAGGAATACAAATATCCATACAACTATTACGAGCAATATCATTAACTATTTAGAGATTCAAATAGAAACTCAAATATTTATCTTTTATGTTTGTGTGGTTGCCTCCCGCTTGATCTCTATATGTCTTTGAACTTCTATTCATTATGTACCACTATGCATGCTTAAGTGTGCACTAGTATCATCCTCATGATCTAATACATAATCATACATTCATTAGTATAGTCTCAATACTATCAAAACATTATGATTCTAAATAATCTTAAGTATGTATGGTCATGATCATTTCATACATAGGTATACTTACCTAAGATCCTAACACAAAGTAGGATTCTAACTTGATATAGGAAAACATACTTGGATTATCATGCTCAGTTATGTCTTAACATACCCAAACAATATCTTCTTTGTTCTCTTCAATGATTTAGAGACCTTGTGCTAGAACCTGCATATCTCATAAGTTAAGCATAGTAGAACAAAGTCATACATACCTCGTAAGTAGAGCTTTTATGTGATCAAAGAATATGGATGTGTCTTTGTCTTTATGTCATCATGGTCATAGAACTTGATTTGTCTTTCTTGATGTACTTGTATCTTGTTAGCAGACAACATCATCCTCATACAACACCACAAGTGCATTAGTACAATCATAAGTGTCATAACCCTAATCAATGAATATCTTCTATCATTCACATGCATTCATTATCAAACAATCATAATTGTACTAACCTCAATAACATGAATACAAACATATTATGAACTTAATCAAGAATTAGATTTCAAAACATACCTGTATTTCCTCAAGTCATACCTGTCAGGATTGCTTGTAGTCTTCTTATGTAAGGCCTTAGCCTCATCTCCCTCTGGAACTGGAACTCTTCACTTATGAAGGTGTCCAATTCATTCTCTTCTAGGATTAACCCAATCCACTTTGATTTGCTGAAACTAGATCTAGAGCTAGATTAGGGTCTATCAGAGAAACCCTAAAAATTCAAACTTTGAATTTCAAACTTCTGAAAGGATGGAAATATGCACCTTGCTGAGTTGATCAAGCTGGCATACTTCAATTTTGAAATCCCCAAAATTTGACCCCTCAAAATTGCCTTTGAAACTTCCGGATCTTCTTGATAGTATCCCAAACTAGGGTTTAATAAATCCCGGTCTTCTGCCCAACCAAAAGGTTCGATCTTGTGCTCTTAACTTCGATTTTTCTGAGGAGTTTCCAGCCGTGGTCTTAGATTCCAAAAATTCCAACTTTTGTAGAAACCCTAATTTTCCACCTTTCCAATCAAAATCTCGAACTGGGGTTTGATCAAGCCCGTCCTTCTGCCCAACCAAAACATTCGTTCTTGGTCTCTAAATTTTGATTTTGATGAGGAGCATCCAGCTGTGGTCTCAGATTCCAAAAATTCCAACTTTCTTTGAAACCCTAAATTCTTGCAGCAGTGATAAGCCAAAAATGAGAAAACTCAAAACCCAATTCTATTTCACAGAAATATGTGCCTTATTTTTTCTAGTGTAACTCAAAAATTTCGAATCTTCAAGGTCTAAAAATTTGTCCTATGGTATCCTGACCTGTTATCTTTCCAACCCCACAGATTTGACCTCAAATGGATTCTATGAGAGTGAGTTATGCCAAGTGTTGCAACATGACCTATTTATGGGATGAAACAGGAGAGAGAACTTCTATAGAGTGACACATGTCATTGGTTCAACTTAGACCTCTGAAAAGAGGGCTTGTGAAACTACAATCCATTCCCTACCTGTCACTTTTTACGAAATTTCATTTGGAGCTTCCGAGCCCGAGATATGACCTTTTTTCCTCGGTCACCTGTTTATGACTGAGATTTGGAAGAGGCATAAGCCCTAACTTGTATGGATCATAATCACAAGGTACAACGAATCTAATCCTGTCCTTTGGACACAAGGTATAGGGGGATGTTATCTATGACGTGTAGAAGTTTTAGATCCTGAACCTTTTCCAAAATGGATTTATAGCGAAAGTTCCACGATGACTGGTTTTTGCTATATAAAACCCTAACTTTCAACTTGTCGGAAGTGAGACAAGTGTTGTAAGTGTCATACAATGTCTTCCTTTAGGCTAGCTCTGATTCCATGTTAATATTTAATATGCTAAGATAGAAAATATCAGTATTACATTCCATTTCACAACAATAGCATTTATAGGATCACTGAAAGAACAACAAGCACAGCATAAACACAAGAGACATAAATTTATCCTGGGAAACCCTCATGGGGTAGAAAACCCAGCAAAGCTTCCTCAATATAGATGACTAGCAAATACAAAGATGTAATCCCCAAACATGAGCTCCTTCTCCTCCATCGCAAATCTCTCTCTCTCCTATGCGCCAATCACAAGTGAGTGAATGTGTGTTAAATGAGGAACACACCTCCTCTATTTATACACAACTCCGACTTGACTTTTACACTAACTAGGTCGGTCTCAACTTAATCACTTAACATAAGGCTGACTGGGACGACCCCTCTAGGGTGGTCTAATAGCCCTTTAACCCACATGAATCATACAGGGCCGACCCCTCTAGGGTGGTCTAATAGCCCTTTAATCCACATGACTCATACAGGGCCAACCCCCACTAGGGAAGTCTAATAACCCAAGTTACCACATTCTCCATAGAGGAATAAAACATCTCCGTAATAATAAAGTACAAATATAATATTCTTAGAAGTTACAATATTTTAACATAAACAACCTAGACGATTAAATATAGAATCTATTATATATACTATACAAATAAATTACATAATTTACAACTAAAAAGTTTGTCTACCATCTCAATACGCTTTAAGAATACAAACACCCTGGTGCATTTATATATTGTATGCACTGGTGCACCATAGTTGTACGCATCGTTAACAAAAAATAAATTAATAATTTACGAAATGTATTATCCTATGCATTTTTATTGAAATCACACCATTGTGTTATACAAAAATTACCACACCAAAAACTGCAAAAGCTTTTTTATTGAAAAAAAAAATTGATAGGGACATGGTTTTGGATCTAACACAATAAGTGGTCCCATTGCACCCAATGACTTACATATAAAACCACATACTCATTAAATCTAAAATGCCTAAGAATAAAAACATGAATTGTGAAATAATAGAGGGAGTTAAACCCTAATGTGAAATTTTGCAGCCACATAAAACAAAAGGAAGCAACAAGAAAGCAAGGGTTCCAGCGTTGAAGGTAACTATGAAATCTTTTATTTTTTCTGAATTTATTTTAAATCTTAATAGGAACATAAATAAATAATGCATTGAGATCAATAGAAAGAATTTACATACTTGAAATTTCTTCTATGTAATGTTTCGTGTGATTCACCATACCTTAGAAATTCCACTCTTCAGAATAATCCACTTGCTCCATACTCCTCCATGGTGAGTCTCTCTTACAAAAATATCCCCTCCAAATTTTAGAAAAACAATGAAACAGTGATTATATATATATATATATATAACACTTTATGTAATTAGTTTTTTGAAAAAGAAATTCCTGCTCCTTTTTCAGCTCATGAAAAATCCTGCATTTTTTTTGTTTTTTTTCTGCAACATGGTGCACTTATATATACAACTGCACCCGTGCATCGAAACACACAAGTCACCATTACGATATAACTTGTTTAAATTTTCTGTAAAAGCGGTGCGCCATTAATATGAGTGCCCCGATGATCTATATTGTATATAATGCATTGTATTGGCATACATTACAGATAAAAAAAGAGATTTTATTCACTGGTTCATATGAAAATATGATTGCAATGATGTGCTTGTATATACTAAGCACACCGATATCAACAATATTGAAAATGAATAGTTAAATATCCACTACAGATAAAAAAAAGAGATTTTATTCACTAGTTCATATGGAAATATGATTGCAACGATGTGCTTGTATATACTAAGCACACGGTATCAACAATATTGAAAATGCATTGTTAAATATCCACTACCAAATATAGTTGATATGTTCTTTTGTGGACATTATTGCAGATGTTTAAATTCGGCGTGGAAGTGTTTTAGCTACACACGTGTTTTTTATTATTCAGAATGCACCAGTTCATTTATATGATTAAGGTGCATTGAAGTAATTAAAAATACCTATGAATGTATTTTTGAACTTAAAATGATATATTCATCTCAAATGTTGTTTTAGGATTCAACCACATCAAATAGAATACTTCATAATATACATATGCTTCTTAAACTTATAGGTGTACCTCAAATTGTCACTCTTTGACCTGACATGCTTCATCAACATTAGAAGTAAAGGTTTTCATTCTCCCTAGGTGTGTTAGGACCCTTGATATTATGGTTCACCTAGTCCCTAGACAAGTTTTGGAAGGTCCCTTGACATTTGGAGGTCGAAGAACCACTTTGACAAGCATTACTTTGAACCTTGATTGAGACTATCACTCCCTCCTAGTATCCCAAGGGGTGAAAATTGTAAGTCTGCCACTCCTTGCATGCCTCTAGGGTGGCGAAAATTACAACATTTTCAGTCCTTGCTCAATGTTAGGGGAGAGAAAATCCTGTTATAGCCTCCCCACCTTGATTTTTGGGCCAAGCTTCAAGCATGATCTTGGGTGAATCATCTTATTTCTCGAATATCTCTCCATTTCCATTCATGGCAGCTTGAATCTCCCTTGATTCACATTATCCTCCCTTGATCCAAATATTTCTCTCAAGTGGTTTGGCTTCTCCATCCTATAATAAGGACCTCATGCCTTGGATCACACACATGGAAAATAGCTTAGAGAGGTGATTCTTATGGTCTTAGAGTGCTCAAGGGGATTCTAATTGAGATCTTGGCGGAGATGTTGTTGGTGCAAGATCGGGTGTAATCATGTCATGAACTTGCTTCCTTTATCTTTCTAATGAATGAACATGGCCTATTCTCCTAAATTATGCTTCTTATGTTGAATGCATGTATTACGGTTTACTTGCTAGTAAATATATTCAGTTTAATACACTTGCTCTTGGAAGGTGTTTGTCTCTTTCCTTTGTTTGCAGGCTTGTCTACTTGAATGCTCAAGCTAGGAGCTATATCAGCAAGAAGAAGCGAGGACAACCTTCAGGACTGAGGTAAGACATCTACCCCTTCTCATCCTTCTCATGCATATGCTTGCTTGGATTGGCTTGTGTATAGGCTATATTTAGGAGGAAGTAGCAACCATTTGCTTCTTTTCTGTCTTGGGTTAGGTTTCTATGGATACTTCTCTTGCCCAAGAGGAATCCTACTTATCTATAGGGAGGATTTCCTAACACACTCAGCTTATTCTCAAAAAATGGTTTCAAAACTATATTGGAAGTTAGATTGTGATATGGTTCTAAAAATTAATTTTAGGACTATAGATATGTATTGATTGTTTATTTGACTCAAATACAAGAAGAAAATATTATAATATGAAATGACCAACTCTTCAATTTCCAAATAATTCCATATTGTTCAAAGTTCATCGAGTTCTCCCTTTCCATCTAGAGTAAGTTCAAAATTTATTTATATTTTGATTATCTAATTCAATTTATTGTATTTATCCATGTGAATATGAATAACAATTTACTCAATTTTGCAAGATCCTGATTCAGGATTGAATTCGAATACACAAAATATTGCACCAGTTGAAAAAATGTCACAAGCTCTTATCAGGAGCAAGACACTGCAACCAGTTGGTAGATGAAAATCAACAACCACTTTACCTCTCCTATTGTGACATGCCATCTTCCAGCCACAATCTTGGGTCAATGATGGAATTTGTCATGAGTTGGATCTCTTTTATGACACAGTTGTACAAATTTCAAGGGTTGAAGGTGAATCATCAGCGTGTCACAATCACCCATTATAATGATGATACACTACACAATGTTGATGGTCCAATACCTCCTATTGCAATAAAAAATCCAATAAGTTATATAGAAAATACACATAGAAACACTTCCCTATGCTGATTTTTTGAAAAGTTGGAAGCCAAAACAACTATGTTTCATCATAAATTAACCAATCCCTCTACTTTTGTTCAGTCAATTGAAATTTATAGTGATCCAAATTATGATATCAATACCACCCAAAACATCTCTACCAGGGGATAAAAAAAGTTGTATGAGTTGAGAGAAAAAAATGTCCAAGTACTCACCAAGGTTGGTCCAATTGTTGGAGGGTATCTATTGTCATGTCCCCTTCCATCAATCCGACTCAAGGTAGGGAACGTGAACTAAATAGCGGTTCCAAATTTATCCACATTATCATTTAATTAATTCATGCAAACAAAATACATGTGTGCGGACACATAATTCAAATAAACACAACATAAAGAAACTCTACTACACACATCTAGCATGCAATTTCCAACATAATTATAGCATGCATCAATTAAGACATGGAATATTTAAACACAAGAGAGTACTTATCTTGAAATGAAATTGTCTCGAGCAACTAGCTATACAACTGCAACCTTCCACCCAACCATATCCTAGTTGTGTTTATCAATCTCTCAACACAGCTGCCACCACCGAGATGGTCATGATTTCCACAAGGAAAAATGGAACAACAAACTCACACATAGACAAGTATATACCACATATCATCCAATCCAGTCCATAGCTAGGTTTATCAATCCTCAAGGTAGTAGAAAAGAACGAATTGATAAACTAGTGAGCTCAACCATAGAGCTATCGGTACCTCTACAAGATTCAACTAGCTTGGCACCCACAATAACTACACACCCAACACAAGGAAGGTATTGAATTCATTGCTCCAAAACCCCCCAGGCCATACCCTTCCTTCTAGTGCTCTTAAGGGTGTGCATAGAAAGGTAACCAAATCCCTATCATCTTCAGTGGAGTTACCGCCTTCACTAGGTTTATCAATCCAATTTCAAATCCCCATCTACTCCAATTTACTTACATGCAATTTCACGTCAAAATAAGGGATACATATAACCCAATCCACGACAATATCCCCACACACAACAAGGCACAAATTTTGGGCATGGAAAAACGTTTTAGATATGGAATTCATAGAACACGATTTCCATGAGTGGTAAAAATCGCAGGCACACAAAAAATGATTTTGAGAGGGGAAAATGACCACTAAGAGACAAATATCGAAATAACAACAGGTACACTAGAAACCAAGTAGCAAAAAAAGATCCCACGGCACCCCAATTCGACTTCCCTTCTTCCCCACCATTCATCAATATAAATAATGACTTTCCCAGCTAGAAAACAAAGGAAAACACTATAAATTCTAGGAGGAAAACGCCTAGCAAGAAAGAGGGATATGAGGGAATAAAAATCATGTATGAATTATGGAATGGGAAGCCAATTCATGGGTATTTTCTTGCCCAGGAAGAAAAACACATTTTTCCAAAATAATGGCTTTCCCATACACGAAATTTGGACAGCCATACTCTCCATTTCCCAAAACAATAACTACCTCAACCACCTCTTGGAAGAATTAAATGATTGGGTGAAAAATTCAACATGGGTAGTTAATGGTTCATGTGTTCTCTTATTGACACTTGGCTTGACATTATTGGCTTCAAGGGTTCTGAATATTTCCCTCCCTATTCCTTGTAAAAATCATGCCCCCATACTCTTGCTTCCTTGCATAGCTAGTTGTGGGTATTTTTGATCAAAATATATATTTACATCATATTTATAATTTCCATCGTGCCAGGATAGCATGCGATCCACATGCATCATTTTTTAATTGTCGATACAAGAATCATAAATTAATGGCAGGGCCTTGGCCTTGATCTCCTCACCATGATTTTATAATGATATTACATCATTTACATGTTTAATGCAATAGGGTCAAAATCGGGGTGCTACATTCCCCCCCCCCCCTTAAATTAGCATTGTCCTAAGTGCTCTTCAAAATTGAAAAAAAATGGACATGTCACTCTCGTGGCGTCCTCTAGGTCCCATGTAGCCTCATTGGGACCGTAGTGCTTTCATTGCACCTTCACCTGTCTGATGGCTCGGTTCCAGAGTAGTGTTTGCTTTGTATCTAAGATGCGCAATGGATCGGTTTGGAACTCTCCCTGGGGTTCCACCTGGATCACATCCCAATTAATCACATGGTTAGGATCATGTACATATTTCTTAAGTAAAGAAACATGAAAAACATTATGATCCCTAGTGTTAGCAGGCAATGCAAGTCTTTATGCAACTAGCCCTATTATTTCAAGCACTTCAAATGGACCACAATATCTAGGTGATATCTTGGCACAACTACCAATATTTAACGAACTCTTCCTTGGCCTCACTCTAAGGTAAACATGATCCCCAATACTTAAGTCCCTATGCACCCTATTCTTATCTGCATAGATTTTCTGTCTATCTTGGGATGCTTTTAAATTATTTTGTATCCTTGCAACCTCTTGTTACATTTCCTTGAGCAATTCTGACCCAAGTACAATTATGTTCATTGGATTATCCCAATTCACTGGTGTCCTACACTTCCGGCCATACAAAGACTCAAATGGACTCATGCCTAATGATACTTGCTTCCCATTATTATATGCAAATTCTACCAAGTGTAGATAATCCTCCCACTTGGATGGTTTGTCCATCGCATGCATGTGAAGCATGTCTTCAGGAACTTTATTTACTCTTTCTATTTTCCCATCTGTTTGAGGATGGTATGCTATGCTAAAGTTCAACTGCGTACCCAAATCTGCAAAAATACCTTTCCAAAAATTTGAAGTGAACTTGGTATCCCTGTCAGAAATTATTGCCTTAGGTAGTCCATGCAATCTGAATATTTCCTTCATGAAAATATTTGCAATGGCATCAGTTTTATATGTGGAATTAACCAGTATAAAATGTGTTACCTTTGTTAACTTGTCCACCACCACCATGATGGAATCATGTTGCCTTATTGTCATTGACAAACTCGTAATAAAATCCATGGAAATTATCTCCCATTTCCATTCTGGAATTGGAAATGGGTGCAATAAACCTGCTAGGTGTTGGTGTTCAACCTTCACCTACTGACATTTCATGCACTTAGAAATGTATTCAACAATGTCCTTCTTCATTCCTGGCTAGAAATATTGTTTTATGTTTGTAGCCATTGTTTTCTGATATCCTGGGTGACCGGAATATGGAGCTTTATAGATTTCATCCATAACAATCCTGTTATCAGACAATCCACTTGAGTGGATGCGAGCCGGATATCCCTAGCTCAATGCGAGTCTAGAACAAATAGAACATACTACAAACACATTTCCGAGATCTGCTTAAGGATCAGGTACTAGATGTCTTACCTCTTTGATTTGCTATCCTTTCTCCCGAATGTTACTCCACGTCTCACGGTCGTCAGATCCAAGCCGCAAGACCTGTAAAGACATAGAAAAGAGAAACGAGTAAAGAGCATCTATACAATAAGCGATCTAAGTAAACAGTTAAGCAGGTAAACTACACAACATCATTACACATAAGAACGATATTGGTGGAAAGCATTTGTATTACTGCAAATAGAGGAGTACATGATAGAGATATAGGACTACAACCAAAGACCTAACGTAGCAGCCCTTCTCCGACCAAGCCAATTGCCATGTTCTTCCGAAGGAATATGAGTTCTTCAAGAGGTGAATGGAGGTGTCTTAAGAGAGATTTCCCCAGCATGTAAGTACTATAGGCTTCCTCCTAAGATACATTTCACTAGCATGTAGATACCATAGCCTTCCTCCCTTTGGTATGGGAGTGAGCCTCACTTATATAGGACTAGATGGATAGGGTATGGATAGGATAGGTTGAGAAAGGATAGGAGAGAGATAGGGGATCTTCCCAAAGAGTTAGGGGTCAAGTACCAGCTCTCCTAGAGGTCAGGGATAAGCCCCCAAATGAGTAAGTTTTGAGAAGGATCTCGAATAAGCTATTTTTTCCCAATAACAAACCTCGTCGCACCCTGCAGTGGAGAAAGATGTGACGTCGCATGTTGCTAGTGTTCAACCTGCGACGACCCTTCAGAACCTAACACAAATGAGTACAAACCCTCCTAGGATGATTATTAGTCCAAGTATCTTCAGGGGTGTATACACTGAATCTGATGATGAGTAGATTTTGGGTGTAACAATCCTCCTTAAGTTTTCCACATTTGGAATATAAATTATATTCTTATAAGTAAGAAGTATATTACCTTCCAAATGATACCCTTCATACCTCTTTTCAAAATGTTGTTGTCGCAATTTGTCCTTTATAAGCAAATACATTTTGTATTCAACAATACAATTAACAATCTGCTGCCTCAAATATGATTGACGAGTACTAAGGGATGCCAGATGCATTTCATGTACTTTTCTTCTGAGTGCATCAACTACCTTATTTTATTTCCCCTTTATGTGTTTGATCTCAAAATAAAATTCACACAAAAATTCTAGCTATCTAGCTTTCCTAGCATTTAATGTTGGTTGCTCAAACAAATATTTTAGACCACAATGGTTGGTCCTTAGCTTAAATTTTCTTCCCATTAATTAGTGCCTCCGCATATTTAAATCATGCACTATGTCTCCAAGTTCTAAATCATGAGTGGCATAGTTCTTCTCATGCTCCTTCAACTTTCTTGACTCATAGCATACCACATGGTTGTATTGCATAAGAACTCTTCCAAGTCCTTTATTCCATGCATCAATACACACCACAAAGTATTTTTTGGGGTCTTCAATTTTCAAAATTGTTGCACTTGTGAGAAGATCCTTCAACCACTGGAAGCTTTCTTCACATCTTGGTGTCCATTCAAATTTCATGCCCTTCTTATACAAGGAAGTAATTGGATTAAAAACCTTGGAAAATCCTTCAATGAACCCCCTGTAGTAACCAACAAGTCCCTTAAAGGATTTCACATTTGTCACGTTCCTTGGAATTGGCCAATTCATAATGGATTCAATCTTCTTAGGGTCCACAAATATTCCTTCCTTTGAGATAATGTGACCGAAATAATGAATTTTGTCTTTATAAAGTCGCATTTTCTCAACTTTGCATACAACTTATGATCCCTTAGCAATTACAAGGCCATTCTCAAATCTTCTCCATGCTCTTCTTCATTCTTAGAATAGATAAGAATGTCTTCTAGAAAAAAAAGAACAAACTTGTCCAAATACTTGCTAAAAACACTATTCATCAGACACATGAATGTAGCTGGTGCATTTGTGAGACCAAATGGTACCAACACAAACTCATATTTCCCATACCTTGTATTAACACCCAAAAATTGTTCACTAGCTCATCTCCCTAGTCACATAACCCATTTATCCGTTTTTCCTACATTTTTGGCCCTCAAAAACCCAAAAATCCCTAAATTGGTAACCAAATGGGCAAAAAATCATTATTTCCCTCGAAAATAACTAAATTCCCTAAAAAAAGGTTAAAAACCCACAAAAGGGGTTGAAATCACCCAAAAAGAAAAATAAAAAGGGAAAAAGTCAAAAATAAAATAAAAAGAGAGAGAAAACTCAAAATACCACTAACCAATACTATTGGTTTCCCAAAACCATTGGTCAATACTCCACCACCCAAAATCACTATAAAAAGGTGATCGAAGGCCCCCATTTCACATACATCCATGATCACTCTTCACACCCTTATGCTGCCAAATTTCCTAGAGCACTCTAGCCTACCCTTTTGAGCTTTTGTGCCCATCTAGTTGAATCTTGGCAACCCATATGAGCATTTGGAGAAGAGCAAGGAACTCTAGAGACCTGACGCACTACTCTTCATACTGCTACAAGGGCCCCCATCACCTCATCTTCTGAGGTAACCATTATTGCAAACCCTTATTTTCCATATAATATAAAAAACACAAGTTCCATTCATGGGTTCATGTTGATCTATCAATAGTTAGATTTATTTTATGTTTGCTATTTGCACATATAATTTGCTTATTATCTAGTTTTTATCCATTGTTATGAATTGCTACTAAGGGTTCATGAATCCTTAGTAGGTGCTCTTTAGCATGAGCTGGTGTGAAAACACTAGCTACAATTTTAAAACCAATTTGAAGCCAAATGTTGTTTTGGTTTGCTCAAAAATTTCTTCTTTCTATTTGGAGTTCAAAAGAAGAGATGGTTTGAAGGCTTTGCGGAAGATTCTTTTTTCTGAATCTGATTATAGTTTTCCATTTGGTTATTTTGATGGAGTGGAGGAGGTTGGGCGATGTGGGGCTGGATCAGTGGTAAAGATTAATTCATCTCATGACTTTCATTTATCTTTTAACGCCGACACTGGGTCTAATACTAGAGCAGAACTTCTTCCATTGTGGGGATTGTAGTGATTTGCAAAGGGAAAAGGTTTACATACTTTATGGGTGTTTGGGGACTCAAAGTGTATTATTGACTCAGCACTTGGCATCACGACTGCGGCACTCTTTACTTTTGGGTCATTGGATGACCAGTGTTAGAGATTTGATTTCTGCTTTTGATCAGGTGCTTTTCACTCACATCTTCCGGGGGGCCAATATGGTTACTGATTTGCTATCAAAAAGATTATTGGGCAAGATGAACGGTAGCATGCTTTGTTAAGAATTCAGGGATGGAGAACTTATTTGTTCGGATAGTCTCTCCTTTTATTAATTCTAGATCTAAGGTTTTTTGTTGAATGTGAAGAATAGGTTGAGATGCAATAGTTTTTGTTATATTTTGATCATACAAAATGTAAAATGTACTTGGATGAAAACCTATTTATTAGGTGTTAATATGCTACGGAGATATTTTTAGAACTTGAGAGAAGAAACTCACTTCTAGCAATATTGGATGTATTTATATATACAACTTTCCTTTTAATATAAAGAACTTGTTTTTTTTAATAAGAAAAAAAAACAAAACAAAACAAAAATGAGATGTTTCTTTTCATAGAGTCTCAACTCAACCTTATTCTTTAAAACCACATATTAGAGATAATATCCACATCATGGGAGAGTCATAATATTATTACTAATATATGTCTAAAAATAATTTGGTAAAAGATATAATATAACAGGATTATTATTATAATTTGTTTTTTGATATCCTCAAATTTATAAAAGATGAAAAATTGTAATAGTGAATTTGCATTCAGGTACGGGTAATTATTTCACCATGACAACAATTATTTTTATTTATTTACAATGTAAAAGAATTTGACAGAAAACTTGAAATAAAAAACATGAAAAACACAATACCGTAATCAAATTTTCAAAATAATTAAGTGCCACAACAAATTGAGGTCAGCAATATGACGGTACCAAATCGTGCAGTAAAACGTATGCCAAAACTACAGTGACTTTAATTCCAATGCCATGCACGAGCCCAAATTCGGGTACCGTAGATTAAAGTTGAGACGCTGAGTAAAAGTGAAGCGAGTATACTGTTTTCAGATTTCACTTCAGAGGCGACTTGTTTTGTTTGGATCTTCATCGACAAAAAGGTTTGATGCGTTTGTTCCTACGGAAATACGTGGTGTCTCATTTCTGTATTATGTGTTCTCTAAGATCCTCCCTGGATACATGTTCAGTACCAGAAATTGCTGCAATAGTTTGGAAATAGATACCTAACACTGCACTGAACACTGAACGTCTCTCTAATTGGACCGCCTAGCAGCTGCTCTTCTTTTTTTAGTGGACCTTCTCCTTTTTCGTCGTAACATCAATTCAACGGCATAGTTATTATTATGACATGACTGTTCTTACTTGTTGGAATAGGTTCTTTTTTAAATAGAAACATTCCAGCAATCCCTTGGCTTCAGATAATGGGAATAGTGATTGTGGTTTGTAAGGAGGAATTGTGCGGATATTGTAATTCATGTTTGGACTGCACCAACCCTTAACATTTAATATGGTTGGATTTTTTGGTATTCACTAGATTAGAACCGACGACCTTTCCCTTTAAGGGATGTCTTAACCATACCCCACCACCAACTGTTCTACATCTCACTTATTGTAATTCATCCATGATACGCAAGGCTGAATTTTACACATAAAAATGACTTATTGTAATTCATCCATGATACGCAAGGCTGGATTTAAAACATAAAAATGACTTATTGTAGTTCATCAATCCCGTACATGTATCTATCTTTGTTGACATGTAATAATGATTTGAAGGAAGTCTAAATGACTTATTGTACTTCATCAATCCCTTACATGTATCCTTGTTGGCTTGTAATAATGATTTGAAGGAAGTCTTGATTCATTGAAATATTTGAAGGAAATCTTAACTTATTGGAAGATGCTTTTTTACTATCCTACCTTATTAAGAATATTTAAGGTTTCACTATGTTGTCAATTATTATTCAACATTAAGACACGTTCAAACTCTTGAACCTTTAAAGACACTACATTATAATGAAAATAATTCAATCTGTTTTTTTTTAAACTCTAGAGCATATCACAATACAACAATAAAGAGAATTGTAACTTATGACATAGGTAAGTTTTCTACGTACAAACTTTTAGGTTTTAGAGATATCACAATATAACATTAAAGAGAATTGTAACTTATGATATCTGTCATTTTCCTATGTACAAATTTCTAGTCAATTTCATTTCCCTATGTACAAACTTCTAGTCAATTTCATACAATATTGGCATAGAGATGAAAAGAACTCTAATTTGATTATTAAGATAATGTGAGGCATTATTATAATAAGTTGCTTTAGGGTTGTTTATAACATCATTGTGTAGTGTGTAGTATAAATTTAGAGAGAACTTTTAAGTTTGGATTATGTTAAACAAGATGCAATACAATATTGGCATAGAGATGAAAAGAACTCTAATTTGATCAGTAAGACAATGTGAGGCATTATTATAATAAGTTGCTCTAAGGTTGTTTATAACATCATTGTGTAGTGTGTAGTATAAATTTAGAGAGAACTTTTAAGTTTAGATGATGTTAAACAAGATGCACTCGGGGCATTGTTCTTTGTGCCATTTTCTGTGACCACGACATCTCATATTTTGACACAAGCATTTTCTAGCTTGATGGTGGGGTTGCAGAGATCCCTTTTGTGTCACGTTGCATCATTGTTTCCTAGAAAATATTGACTTTAGAGTCAATTTTGTGATGAATTTGCATCAAACACATGTTGTTGGCATCTCATTATTGTCGGTATGCATCAGTTTTTCCTTATTGTTAGTTGCTTGAGCATCCTAGTTGGCATCATAGTAGCATCATATAAGCATTTAAATATTGAACGTTTGCAACTTGTTAACGTCATATTTCCATCATGTTTCATAATGTCTATTCATTTAAGCATCATATTTGTGTTGTGGGTGAATCCATGGAGATGGAAAACAACTGTTGACAAGGCACGTTAGGGAGCAGAATTTTCTACATGCTAGATCGAGCTATTAAGAGCTCAATCCCCTCACTAGAGGGTTTGGTTGGCTTAATAGAAATATTCAATTGAGCTATCAAGCTCAATCAATATGTAAAGCTAAATCAAGTATTTAAAAGAATAATTAAATATTATATTTAAGGAGCAATTTGCGGTTTCATATTTATTTGAAAAGTATTAGAATCCACCATACAATAAAAAGAAGAGATATACCTTATTAAAGTAAGTAAATTGATTTGTGCATTTTTTAATAAATGCCTGGCATATCTAGAAGCTCTTCTGGTAGAAGATGGAAACTAAAAGGTTTTGAGTTCTAGTCTAGGGTTTGGGCCGGTCGTCCCTCATGGATCCGCTCCCTGATCCGGGACGAGCTCCTCTTGATGCTCTCTTTCGTTCGCTGGTTGCTGCCCAACCTGCGTCCTCCAAGTCGGTCGGACCTGCTAACTCGAGGTTTGTTAAGAAGTCTGCTATCCCGAAGGTCAAACTGGGTTCCACGTCCTCTAAATGCAAAGCCCTCGCTCTCTCTGAAAAAGGGTTGGTTTGGCACTTCATTGGTTTTTGGCCTTCTCCGAGATGTATAGAGATCTGGCTCAACAAAAATTGGCGTCCTCTCATTCAAGGGGAAGTTCGGCAAATCTTTTGTGGCAAGGGTTTCTTTGTCTTCTATTTTGAGAAAAAAGAGGACAGAGATCTTATCTTCAAAAATGGACCCTATTTCATGGGGCCAAGAGGAATGTACATTAACAAGTGGGATCTCTCATTTGACCCAGAAAAGGACATCCCCTCTGCAGTCCCAGTATGGGTCAAGTTGCCGCATCTCCTTTTGCATTGATGGAACGACGAGGATTTAAAATCTATTGGCAACTCATTGGGGAAATACATAGACAAATCTGAACCAAAACCCCCTATGTTCTCCTGTGCCCGAATATGTGTAGAAGTGGACCTAGAGAAAGGGCTCCCAGAAACTATAAGTCTGTCAATGGACGGTTGGAATCATCTACAAATGGTGGACTACGAACAGATCCCTTTCAAGTGCAAAGTCTGCCATGAATATGGGCATTTTGCTAAACTCTGCCCTAAAAGAAAGTCACCAGAAGTGGAAGAAACCCAAGAAGGAGATTGGAATGAGGTGTCTAGAAAAAAGGGAGGGAAGCTTCCTAACTCCCCTCCTCATCAAGCAACTCCAAAAATGAAGGAAACGATCAGCAGGTAGCAGAATCCAACCAGGGGAGCCAACAAATTTTAGCTTCTATCCTCTGAAGTGGTTGAGGATGTGCTTGACCATGTACAAGAGGTAGCGAAATAAAATGCAAGGGAAGAAGAAAGGCAGGAGACCTCTAATCAGCAACTAGAGGATGAGGAAACCCAGGTAATACCCTTACCACAACAAGAGGAGCCCGAAAGTGAAGTGCCCAAAGCTTTAGGTGGCTTAGTCACAAGAACAAAAGCCAAGTTGTTTCAAGAAGAAACCTCAGAAAGCAAGGAAGAAGAAATGGAACCTCAAACAAAAAAAGGCAGGAAGCTTAACAAGGTCATAAGAGAGCAAGAAGCAACTAGAGACAAAGCGGCGGGTAAGAAAACCAGTCTTGACCAACATGTTAGAATTCTATCCAGTGTAAAGCAAAATCAAAGAATAACAGAGGAAAAGAAAGAAAGAGTAGTGTTCAACCTCTCTAAAAAATAATGAAGATAGTCTCCTGTAATTGCAGAGGTTTAGGAAGCAATCAAAAGAATCAAAAAGTTGGAAAACCCCTCAATACTCATGCTCCAAGAGACTAAAATGTAGGAGGCAAACTGTCTCAAAACCTTAACTCAAATCTGGCCTAAAGGAGAAGGAATAGCAGTCAACTCCATAGGAGCCTCGGGAGGGCTCATCACTTGGTGGGACAAAGGTAAGTACAAGTGAAACTCTTCAATTAACAATAGAAATTGGCTCTTTACGGAAATAGAAGATCTGTCAAATAATGATAAATTTTGGATAGGAAATGTGTACGGGCCTACACTTCACGGGCTCAAAGAAAATTGTTGGAACGCTCTAATAGATCTACAACTTGGTAGGAACCACTCTCCCTGCATTGTTGCTGGAGACCTCAATGCCACTATCAATGCAAATGAACGTAGAGGAGGTTCTAAGGTCAGAGACCAGTTTGGAGAGAGACTGGAAGACCTACATGCATCCTAGAATCTAGTGGATATAAAACCCCTGCATGGAACTTATACATGGAATAACAAAAGAACTGGCCCAGGACATATCACTGCCAGGATCGACAAATTCCTACTTAGCTCATCCTTCCTAACCAAACCCCTACTACCCGACTCCAAAATCTTGGCTTCTGCTGCTTCAGACCACCACCCTATCTCCCTTTTCTTCTCTCTCCCTGGAAATCTCGGTCCCCTCCCCTTCAGATATAACCCAGCGTGGTTGGATTATGAAGATTGCTTCGAAGAAGTCAAAGCACTATGGAAACAGTTTATTCCAGGCTCCCCAGGGTATATTTGGGAAACCAAACTTAAGAATACCAAGACAATGTTAAAAAGGTGGGAAAAACAAAACATGAAGAGTCCAGGAGAAGAAATCATCACTTTGCAAGGAGAGCTGAAATCTCTGCAAGACAAAATGGAAACAGATCTGATATCTGAAACCATGCTAAGAAAAGAAAATGACCCGGAAGCTCAAATACGACAAGCGGATAGAAAAGAAGAAGAAGAGTGGAGACTTCACTCTAGATGCTTGTGGCTCAAAGCGGGAGACAGGAATACCAAGTTTTTTTATGCTCAGTGCAAGGAAAGGTACAAGAAAAACAACATTCTTTGTCTAACCAAAGAAGATGGAAGGAAGATAAAAGACCCCACAACCATCAAGAATGAAGTTAAAAATCACTTCGAGTCTCTCTATAAAGAGGAAGAGGAACCACCAGCTGCAGACTTGGATCTAATGTGTTAAGAAATCCCCAACCTTATCTCAGCTGAAGATAACATTATGCTAATGGAACAGGTAACCAAAGAAGAAGTTAGGAAAGTTGTGTGATCTTTACACCCGAAAAAATCCCCAGGCCCAGACGGATTCTCCATTCACTTCTACAGAAAGTGTTGGCATTTGCTGAAAAGAGACCTTGTCAGAATGATAAATTGGACTAGGAATAGAGAGAAGATTGGAAGAGGCGCCAACACTTCCTTCATTGCTCTAATTCTGAAGGAGAAAAAGGCCACATCCATAGGAAGATACAGACCTATCTCGCTCTGCAACTCTTCCTATAAAATCCTTACAAAAGTCATAGCAAACAGAGTCAAGAAATTGCTTCCCAAAATAATTAACCCTAATCAGGGTGGCTTCATCTCAGACAGGCAAATATATGATAACATTCTCTTAGTGCAAGAGGCTATACACTCAAGTAAGCAGAACAAGGATGCAGGTATGGCAATCAAATTAGACATGGTCAATGCCTTTGATAGAGTTAGACATGCCTTTATTTATGCAGTTTTGAGAAAATTTGGCTTTGATGGAAAGTTTGTTAGCTGCGTGAAAGCCTGTATAGGAGCTTCGTGGATCTCCCCTCTTCTAAATGGCAGACCCTCCTCCTTTTTCCGCCTCTCTCGGGGACTGAGGCAAGGTTGTCCCCTTTCTCCCTTCCCTTTTGTCATTATGGCTGACTCCCTAAGTAGAAAACTCAACTCCCTTTTAGTCTCAGCCTCTCTCCCGGGTATAGCCTATGCCCAAAATGTCCCAGCTATAAACCATGCTCAATTCGCTGACGACACCATTCTCCTTGGCAATGCTTCTCCCCAAATTTCTTCAAGATTTAAATTGACTCTAAACCTTTACCTAAATACCTCTGGGGGCAAAACCAATGAAAACAAGTGCAACATATACACCTGGAACTGTCGGCCTGCCATTGTCAGACTCATCTCAGCCATAATGGATTTTAAACCATGTCTTGACTGGTCTTCCTTTAAATACCTTGGTACTCCTATCTCTCTAAAAAAACCTTCCTCCTCCGTTTGGACTCCCAACCTTGAGAAATTTAAAAACAAAATAAATTCGTGGGGAACTCGTTGGTTGAACTTAGCTGGGAAAGTCACTTTGATAAAATCTGTCCTCTCCTCGTTGCCTGTCTTCACAGCAGTAATTATGTTGGCTCTTGTCTCTGCTCTGAATGCCTTTAGTATAGAGATAAGAAAGTTCCTGTGGCAAGGGGGGAAGACACAAAATAAAAAATTCCATCTAGTAAATTGGAAGACTGTCAAAGAAAAGCAAAAGAGAGGAGGACTTGGAATTCGTGAGCCTGCCTTAGTAAGCAAAGCTTTGCGCACCAAGCTAGCATGGAGGATCGTTTCTGGAAAGAAAGAATGGTGGAAGGAAGTTATAAGGAAAAAGTACTCAAGAAGCTCAAGATTAAGATGCCTCGACAAACCAAACAATAAAAAAGGCACAGCAATATGGGCACTCATCTCCTCCTTAGCAGCTTTAATCAAAGAAAGCCTCTATTGGATCCCCAGTAATGGGAAAAGAATAAATCTCTAGACTGACAGTATAAATGGGGACAAGCCACTTGGAACAATGTAATGTCTAGATTCTATACGAGCCTGGCTGCAAAGTGTTGGCATCACAAAACTAAAAGACTTAGTGATTTGGAAGGCCACTGGAGAATGGGAGAGCTGGAAGCAGATGAGTCCCCCAAACAATCTCAAAAACGATTACAAAATTTTTCTTAATCTTCTGCATGGAAAAGCCCTGGTGAACATAAAAGAAAAAGATATTTGGGGATGGGGGAAAGCTGGTATATATACAGTCAAGGCCGGCTACGAGAAACTCACATTCTCTAATACTCCGATGCTCAAAAGATGGGAAAAAGTTTGGAATTCTGATGGTATTCCCAAAATTAACATATTCTTCTGGCTTCTAGCTCACAACAAACTGTTAACCACAGACAATCTCAGAACCAGGGGAATAGCAAGTCCCTCAAGATGCACATTGCGTAAAACTGTTGAAGAAAACTCCCAACACATTTTCTTGGAGTGCTCCTTTGCTAAGCAAGTGTGGGCTCAGGTCATGGGGAATCAATGGAAAGCTTCCATACTTCCTAGAACTCTAGAAGAACTCACTGATCATTGGGTTCGCTCCTTTCCTTGCAGAACAAAATCCAAGAGAACAATGTCAAGAATTTGGAATCTCATCCCTATGAACATTTGCTGGCAGATCTGGTTGAATTGAAATAAAAGCATCTTCGAGGGTAGGAGTGTAAACAATAATAGAGCTGCTATCAAAGCCATTGCATTGATCTCCGAGTCTCTATCTTCAAAAGGAGTTACCATCCCAGCTCATGAACCTCTCTCTCTGTCCGAATTCCAATGGAGTAATGTCTTCGTGAAGGCCAGCTCCCTTCAGTCCAAAAAGACCCATTCCTACTCTGATTGGGAAATTAGGAAATATCTAGACTCTTTCATCAAATGGTGGACGGAGCAAAATAGTCACAGTATTTTCTTCGACGAGGCTTCCAAAGGGAATCCCGGGGCGGCAGGTGCTGGTGCGATACTCTTTGATCTCGGAGGAAATAAAGTCGTAGCATTCTCTTGGGCCTTAGGCAGCAAGATAAATAATGAAGCAGAATGGCTAGCCCTTATTCTCTCATTAGATTTGGCATCCTCCTTCAGAATTGACAATCTCAGAATTTATGGAGACTCCAGGCATGTTATTCAAATCATAAGAAAGGGATCTTCCCCTCAAGGTTCAAAAGCTTACAGATATATGCAACGAATAAAATCCAATGCTCTCCTCCCAAAAATCTCTTTTTTTCACATCCTTCGAGAGAATAACTAGCTTGTTGAATTAGAGGCTAACAAAGGAACCTTATTAGAACTTGGGCACATGCAGGATCAAAATGGTGCCATGGAATTTCACTTCATCCCCTAAGATTATGTCAAGGGAAAAAAATTTTATTACATGCTTAAAGCATGGGTCCTTTGGACCCCCGAGGGTTCCCCCCATCCCTCGTTCAAAGTGCGGTTACCTTCACACCCCCCCGACCCTCGTTGCTTCCGCCACACGCCATTCAAGCCCTCCACGCACCTATCACATGGCCTCCTGCCGTGTTGTCAGCTCCCACGAGCCGATATTAACTCCTCCCTCCGCTCCATTCTCTTCTTCCCCCTCGATGGCTCGTCCCCCTCATTTCTTCTGCTCTGCTCTAAGTCGGCTCTCCCTATGCGAATTGGACTCCCCTCCATTCCCCCGACCTCCACTGCTGCCTCTATTTAACCTTGGAACGATGCAAAGTGTATTGGTGGCCATAGCTGCCCTGAGCCGCACTGTGGTGGATATAAAACTCTCGGTTTGCAGTACTTATGATGCTATTTACACCGGTGTGAAGCAAAACGAGGAGATGGCCACAGACCTGAATCACACAGTCTCTCAGCTTTCATGCCAAGATTCAAGGATTGATGATTTGGAGAAAAAATTGTTCGAGCTAATGGGAAAGGTTGATATGCTGCAGGAAGATATGGTAGTGTTGACAGGGAAAACGCAGGGAAGTTATGTGCAGGAAACCCCCATGGTCAATCAAGAGACAAACTAGGAAATGGTGGACTTCGCTTCTGCCCAGTTCAAGAATTATGGCTAATTTCTTTTCTAGCTCAGGTTTCAAATTTTGTATATATTTTGCCAATGTATTTCTGCATACTTCTAAACAGTCAGTTTATCAGGGTTTATCCCAGTACAATTTTGAACAGTTTTAGAAAGTTAAGGCTCAGAGCATTTAAAGATATGTTGATAGAAACTACAGTTACAGTCTTTCTAGAAATTTCCTCTTCTGCAAAAACTCTATCATATGCATGTAATGAATAGCTATGCATAGCTTTTATAAATACACTCTTTCCCCTATTTCTATTAAGAAAAAAAATAAGTAAATTGATTTTATATATAAAAACGGTTTCATATTTATTTGAAAAGTATTAAAATCCACCATACAATAAAAAGAAGAGATATACCTTATTAAAGTAAGTAAATTGATTTTATATACAAAAACTATGATTAGTCCAAAGAAACATTGAGTTAAAGAACTGGAAAAGGATCAATTATCTTAATTGATTTTATATATAAAAGCTATGATTCAAGCAAAGAAACATTGACTTAAACAACGAGAAAAGGCTAAACTATCTTTTTACATTGAGAGATATCTTCAAACTTATATACTTATCTACGATTCATGATAGTCTAAGATCTAGTAAGCCACTCAAAGTTAACATGCAATTACACTCATTAATAAAACTTAAAGATATTGTTGATTTAGATGATTAAAGATTGCCATCACCCCCACCTGTAAAGCACCTCACTGCTTCTCTAACCTCCTGTCACCCCACCTGTAAAGCACCTCCATCGGCTTCTCTGGGTGGGCATTGCAATCAAAGTCACTGTAGTTTTGACATACGTGAATATAGATTCCGTACATAGACTAAAGTTGAAACGCTGAGTAAAAGTATATACCAGTCCAGTAGATTAAAGTTGAAACGCTGAGTAAAAGTATATACCAGTCCAGTAGATTAAAGTTGAAACCATGAGCAAACGTATATACAAGTCTAGTTGAAACGCTGAGTAAAAGCTATATTTGATCATAAAGATTATTATAATCAGTAGATATTAGTTCAGTATACATTTATTTTAACTCTTAATCTATTATTAAACAATGATTAATAAAATTTATTGCAAAAATTACATTTCTTCTAAGCTAACCAAGCTCCATGGTGAAGTGGCGATATCTTGGTGAAAGTCATTCAAATGGGTACAAAGATAACATTATATTCTTAACGAAAATCATTTCGTATGGTCCATCAACATTATGTCCTTTTCAAACATTTACAGACTATGTTTTGAAGCTGTTGATAGTTGCAAAAACTTTGAAATAAAAAACATCAAAACACAATATCACAAATTTTCAATGTGAAATTCCAAGCACCTCACTCGGCTTCTCTCGTGAAATTGAAATAATTAAGTGCAACAACAAATTGAGGTCTCCAATATGACGGTACACGAATCTGGGCTAGTGCATGGCATTGGAATTAATGTCACTGTAGTTTTGGCATACGTTTGACTGAGATTTGGTACATAGAGTAAAGTTGAAACGCTTAGCAAAAGTGAAGCGAGTATACTGTTTTCTGATTTCGTTTCAGAGGCGAGTTGTTTTGTTTGGATCTTTATCGACAAAAAGGATTGATGCGTTTGTTCCTACGGAAATAGGTGGTGTCTGATTTCTGTATTATTTATTCTCCTCCCGGGAATATAGATGTTCAGTACCAGAAATTGCTGCAATAGTTTGGAAATAGCTACCTAGTACTGGAATGAACGTCTCTCTCATTGGACCGCCAGCAGATCGAATCTGCGTATAGTGGCTGCTCATCTTTTTTTAGTGGACCTTCTCCTTTTTCGTGGTAACATCAATTCAACAGCATACTTACTTTTATGACATGACTGTTCTTACAAGGAGAAAAAGGTGGCGGATACATGTTCTCTCATATGTTGGTCGTACACAATTTAAAAACATCCATCCACACAATTGTCAATTACCATATTTATTTGACAGTGAACTCAAATCTGCAATCAGTTGAACACCAACATTATGACAAAATTGGAAATTAATTTTCAAATGGATATCACGTTGATTATAAAGGGAGAATTTACAAAATTGGAAATTAATTTTGAAATAGATACCACGTTCGTTATAAGGGAGAATTCATCGTGAATAAACTTAGTTTTGTGTATGGTTTCCATATGGGCTTTGATACATGGCTGGATTTCAAACTTAGAAGAGGACCTATTCTAATTCGTCCATGATACATCCGTTAAATTTTAAAGTTGGTAAAAGTTTTTTTTTTTTCACGGAAAGATGGTAGAAGACTTATTCTAGTTCATCTCTGATATAGAGGGTTAGGTTTCAAAATAAAAAATACTTATTCTAGTTCATTCATCTCTGATACAGACGGTTAGATTTAAAAAAAAAAAAAAATTATTCTAGTTCATCCATACTTACATGTTTCTTCATTGACTTCCCTTGTAATAATGATGTGAAGGAATATTTGATTTATTGACTTGTAATAATGAATTGAAGGAATTTTGATTCATTGATATGTAATAATTAGTATAAATTCATTTTAAAAAGGGGTTTACCAAGGATCGAGAGGGATAAAATCTTGATAAGTACAAATTCCTTTTTAAAAAGCAAATGTTGACGAAGAATTTTAATATATATATATGATGTTGTAAATATTTAAATCTAATTTGATTTGATATGTTATATTTTATAATATTTTAACTCGGGTGTAGAATATCCCTCTTAGATGCAATAAGTTGAAGGAAGCTTGATTCATTGACTTATAGTAATAATGATTTAAAAGAAGTTTTGAATGAAACGTAAATCATTGGAAGATGCTCTCTTACTTTTCTTCAATCTTACTAAGAATATTTAAGGTTTAAGGCTTTGTTTGGTTGTCAATTATTATCTAACATTAAGACACCCTTTGTCCTTTGAATCCTTCAAACATTATAATGACAATAATTCAATTGTAACTTATGACATAGGTCGTTTCCTTATGTACCAACATCTAGTCATTTTCATATAATATTGCCATAGAGATAAAAACAACTCTTATTTGATCCTTGAGATAATGCTACCTGCATTATTATAATAAGTTGCTTTATGGTTGTTTATAACATTATTGTGTATTATTATAATAAGTTGCTTTAGGGTTGTTTATAACATCGTTGTGCAGTGTAAATTTAGAGAAAACTTTAAGTTTGGATGATGCTAAACAAGATGCATTAGGGGCATTGTTCTTTGGGCCATTTTGTGTGATTATGCACATGTATTTTTTAGCTTCATGGTAGGGGTTGGAGAGATTCATTTTGTGTCACATTGCATCATTATTTCTTAAAAATTTGGAGAGATTCATTTTATGTCACATTGCATCATTATTTCTTAAAAATTTGGAGAGATTCATTTTGTGTTACATTGCATCATTATTTCTTAAAAATTTGGAGAGATTCATTTTGTGTCACATTGCATCATTATTTCTTAAAAATTTGGAGAGATTCATTTTGTGTCACATTACATCATTATTTCCTAAAAATTAATTTAAGAGTCAATTTTGTATGATTTTGTATCGAACACATGTTGTTAGCATCTCATTAATGTTGGTATGCATCAAATTTTCCTCATTGTTATTCATCTGAGGTTGGCATCATAGTAGCATCATATAAGCATAATGTCGATTCATTTAAGCATCATATTTATGTTGTGGGTGAATCCATAGAAATGGGCAACAAGTATTGGCAAGGCATGTTTTCTATACGATCTTGCTAGATCGAGCTATTAAAAGCTCAATCCAAAGAATTTATAAACACTCAATTAAACTCTTTTTAAGGCAAAGCCAAACCCTCAATCAAGAGTTTGGTTGGGTTTAAAAAACACTCAATTAAGCTTTCAAGCTAAATCAATCTCTAGAGTTAAATTAAATATTATATTTAATGAGCAATTTGTAGTTTTATACTTATTTGGAATATATTAAAATCCACCAAATAATAAAAAGAACTTATCAAAATAAGTAACTTGATTTTATATATAGAAACTATGATACAAACAAAGAAACATTGAGATAAAGAACACGAAAAGGGTCAACTATCTTTTTACCTGGGAGAGATATCTTCAAACTTAGCTACAACCGATAGACTAAGATCGAGTAAACCAGCCAGAGTTAAAATGCAATTACACTGATTAATAAAACTTAAAGATTATTGTGGATTGAGATGATAAAAGCTGCCATCACCCCACCTGTAAGGCACCTCCCTCGGCTTCTCTGGGTGGACATTGTAATCAAATGCACTGTAGTTTTGACATGCGTGCGTAGAGATTCCGTACATAGATTAAACTGGAAACGCTGAGTAAAAGTGAAGCGAGTATACTGTTCTCGGATTTCTTTTCAGAGGCGACTCGTTTTGTTTAGATTTTGATCGACGAAAATGTTTGGTGCGTTGATTCATGTGGAAAATGTGGTGTGTGATACCTGCATATTGTGTGGTCTAAAATCCTCTGGGTAGGGAATTTACATATAGAGGTTCAGTACGAGAAGTTTCTGCAATTCTTTGTAAACAGCTACCTGGTACACACTGCATCGAGCGTCTCTTTCAGTTGACCGCCGACAGATAGAATCTGCGTATCGCGATTGCTCCTATTCTTGGACCTACCTATTCTTTTAACATCAAAATCAAAATCAATTCAAGCTGCCATATTTGTTTGACATGACTGCTCTCACGTATCTTCGTATCTTTAAAGAGATGGCTTCTCTCACGTGTTGATCCAAATGAGAATAGTGATCGTTGATCGTCATCATATGAGGATTTGAGCAGAGGGTCGTATGTGGGGTGGCGAATGTGGCACATGGAGAAAAAGGTGGCGAATCCATGTTCTCTCATAACTTTGGCGTACAGTCTACACTCTACACAATGGAATGGCCTAAACTCTAGACCGAATGCATCTTTACCAGCTATTTTCACTGGAATCCGAGGAAGGGGAAATTGCTGAAATTGCAATTTAGATTGTTTGAATTGCAATTTTGGTTGCAGGAATGGATTCAGCGACCTCGATTATCCTAGGGCACCTCGATTATGCAATTCTAGCAACCCAAAACTATCATTTAAGCAATTTCAGCAGGATTTTCACCAGAAAAATCACCAGATTCTTGGTGCAAAGGATCTAGAGTTTAGCTTACTCTCTACACAATTGTCCATTGCCTTATTATACCTGCCGACAATGTATCTTTGTAATCCATATGACGTTGACCACCTTAGTCACGTTGACTATCTATTAAAATTTCGTGATCATTTCACAATTTTAACCAAAGTATGTAAAATAATTTTTCATGCAATGCCATTATCCAAAGTTTTCATTCAAATTATTTGTCTTCTAATTGGTTGAGAGATTGAGGGTCTTATTGCCTAGCCGACGGTGGGCATCTCAGTATTGAAGAAGGTTTTAAAGTTTTTTAATCTTAGATGACAGATTCTCCACCTTCATCGTAGCCACTTCGCAGCCACTGCTCAAGGCTTTCTGCTTTCTGTCTTCTCAACACCTTCTTCTGCATCAACTATCTATTCTCCTCCGCTTTCTTCTCAACACCGCTTTCTTCATCTTCTAAATATAGGACTATTAGATTGGCAATGGTAATTTTGACATTATTGCTCTTCCATGATCTTGTGAGTTTGGGAAAGCATACATGAGAATCTAACCCACCTGGAGCAACCTACTAGTAATATCTAAGAATCAAGCCCACTTGGAGCAACTCGCTAGCAATACCGGGGAGTCAAACCCACTTGGAGCAGCATGCTAGCCCCATAACCTGCTGCGGCGGCTACAGGATTATGTAGAACTGATTACGCACAACTGAAGCAAATGGGCAGGTGAGTTTTGTAAAGCTTTACAGCATGTTATATATACGAAATGATTTCATTACAGAACGTAAATATTTCACAAGTAGGCATTAGTCTCTAGGGAAGATGGAAGATGTAAAAAATAGCTAATTACAAAGCTAAAGAAATAACATCTTACAATCTGACATGTTGCTCCAAGGTAGTAAGGTATGCGTGACCATGACTAAAAAACATTTAGGGCTTCTGCAGACACTCTTTTTTCCTTGCTTACTTAATTTGTTTTCAGTCTGGACCAATATTCTGCAAATAAACAAATAATAAATATAAGATGCCTGTTATGGCAGGCACCAAAAGAAAACAAGTTACAATTTGGCATGCTGCTCCAAGGTATGGCTTCCTACCGCCTGCAAGGTATTTTTTAAGGATTCTAATATTATACTTAAGTATAGTATTCTAGGGGATTATTTTGAAATGAAAAAAACATATATATAGATAGGTAGGCGAATATTAAATATGAAACATACAATTTACTACTGAAATTTGTAAAACGAATTTATTTATTTAGTTTATCCCACGGGTCTCTTTCCTTGATGAACCATAACCTCCGCTTTGTCTTGTGTTGCACATTCGTTTTGCTCTCAACTATCACCTGCAATTAGTCTATGGTATGTTGCTAGCTTCCAACGCAATATGAAAAAGTACAAGAATTAAAGGAAAATTGTTGGATTTTCCGAGTTCAAGGAAATAGCTTGACCTGATTAAAGGATAAGTTATTACAGAATTTGTTACACTCCCATGTCTAAACAAATTAATGCTTTCAATTACTTGAACTTATACAAGACAACCTTTCAAGCCCAAATTCGCATACACTATTTGATGCTTTATTTCAAACGCAAAATTTGCAAGATGATGTTCAATGTCATTTTAGTAAATGGAAAAAATGAAACTACCGCACCTTTAGTTTACGAAACGAATAATCCTCTTCATTTTTCGATGATATCGCAATTATCTTTGAAATTTCTCCATTTGACTACATTCAGAGACTCGAGCGCATAATATTTAACTCCAATTCAACTAGGGGAAAATCCTTTTAGTTGAATTTTGTTAAAGGATTAAACTTATTACAAATTAGTTTAAACATCTGGCCATCGACATTTGAAGCATCAGCAAACAGGAAATTCCCTTGGACTCAAAAACACAATAGTTCGAATTCTCCAAGCAGAGGATGTTGGCAATTGATTTCTGAATTATAGTGCTTACCAATGAATCTATCACTTTACGAATTGGATGAATTACGCGGTGTTTGTTTATCTCCACGCTACTCTCACCCCCATCCATCTTTGCAGCTATAGATGATAGAGTTAACACAGTATCCCACATGAGAATCTTTGCTCTTACCTCATTTTGTCTATGCATAAATGTAATTGTATAAAAGAAATGTTGTCGATTTGATTTGCTCTCTACTTCTAGTTGTTTAGCCTCGCAATGTATTTCCTTCCGTGTAGCTGGTTGAACGTATTGGTGGAAACAATACAGAAGGGACTTGCTAATCCCCATATTCGAATTTTCTGTAGCATAATATTCACCATATGTAGCTTATATCGCCCCAGAATTGAACCAGTCACATCCAGAATTGATTTATCTACCTCTCCTCTGTCATCCGTCCTCCATGAAGATTTCACCTGGTGCGTGATACAAAAGCAATTAATTAGATAATTTGCAATGTCATTGATGAACAATCAAAGTCTCGGATCTATTCTTTTTAGTTGCAGAGCAAAAGACTCAAAGTGTGTGTAAAACAGTCTATAGGTTCATGGCAGATGGTGAACGAAGTAATGGCAGTCAGGCAATTTTTTAATGTGCACACGTCATAACTAATGTAAAATATGTCCACTTGCACCCTAATTATTTTTACAAATGACAAGTGTGTGACAGATATAAAGTCCCTACGCGTCCAGCTGCATAATGAGATAAAAAAATTGATTTAATTCACATGAACCAAAGTTTCTAATGTCATGATAACACATAAGAGCATACCAAAGTTTCCAAGTTACGTGATGATCCAAGCAGCTCTGTTATACATCGCACTATTCAAAAGTATGACAGCTAATGATGGCATATCGCATCATTAATATGTTTTGAACCATGATACATGTATTGCCATCAAATCCTTGATTCCAAACGTTGTAATCAACTCAACACTCAACCAGCTGCCAAATGGTATTATTGACAAGCTTATCAACTCAACCAAATGCCTAATGGTATCAACCAAATGACAAACGGTATCGTCGACCCGCTTATCAACTCAACCAGTTGCCAAATTTTTCGATCGGCTTAGCGAAGCTCTCAAATTCACTTGTTCTTCTCTAATAAAGGGCTATGAACATTTGTATTGAACTGAGTACTTGTGGAAATATCTTATGAATACATCTGGTGAGCAGGTCCATTGAATTGAATGATATGCAAATGTAGTATATGACTATATGAAAGCATGTTGATTTGGGAAGCTACTGTTCCCTTCATCTTCTACAACATGAAGATGTAGTTAGGAGTTTGAGATACAAGAGAAAACATGTACCGAGTTAATTTTCAAAGAGCTTCTCTGTGCTTGCTTCATTCATCCATTCTCAGTTATTTTTCCAAATCAAATTCGGCAAATTTGTATCTAATTCGCTGGATCAATAGGGTCAACAACAAAATACTTTGCAATTGTAACTGGTTCAACAACTAAAACTTGGTCAAAAACGGGTTCTGTTGCTTTTGTTGCTACCGATGGTGCTGTTTCTGCTCCTGGTTGTTCAAATGCAACTGGATCAATTATCCTCGGCATGAGTATCGGTGCTTTGGTACCTGTGACAGCTTGTAGGTCTTTCTTCACTGTTAAAACCTCTGGTGCAGAAGGAGTAGATCAAGATCTTCAGAGGTGTATTGAAGCTATAGCAGTTCTTTAGCAGGTGCAATTTGCAAAAGCTAACCTAGTACAGTTCAACCTACCAATTAGGCAGGTATCCGCTGCCACGCAGCCTTGTTTATCTTATCTTAGTGTTAACTCAATTAGGAAAAATATAACTTTTCTAATTCCCTCAATTAGGAGTAAGTTGAATGGTTGGGCATTTTGCAATTTTTGGATTTTTTTTTCAAATTTCGGCATGAATAATGGTTGGAATTTAGAGTTTTTATTGTTAAAATTGCATTTTTTTTTGTATGGTAGAGATGAATTCAATTCCCACCAAAACACTTAGGCACCCCAATTATGCAATTTCAGCAATATATATCTGCAATTTTAATAACTCCAGCCGTATTTCGGCCCAAATACAATATCGCAATTTATATTCATGAGTTAAACACCAACATCGCATTTTTTTAAGCTTAGCAAGCTATGTGGTGAAGTGGCGACATCGCATTTTTCTAAGCTAACCAAGCCACATGGTGAAGTAGTGATATTTTTGTGAAAGCCATTCTCAATGGGTACAAAGATAACATTATATTCTTAGCAAAAATAAGTTTTTATGGTCTATCAGCATTATGTCCTTTTCAAACAATTATAGACCATGTTTTGAAGTTGTTGATAGTTGCAAACATCTATATTGCATTTACTGATATGAGCGCACATTGTAAGAAATGAGAGAGATGAATTTGTTCTCAACTTAATTGTATTTCTGAGTTTTTGTTTTTGCTATCATTTACAATTGTGGGCTGGTGCAAGGTAATGATACCCACTTATGACACATTAGTTGCAATGGACTTCCTGAAAAATGGAAATCCAACCATTAAAATGAATCTTTAGAGGTACCTACACAATTTTTTAGAAAATGGTATAAAAAAATGAAACATAGAAAATCATATCACCTTTTGAAATATATAACTTTTAGCTATGGAAAATAGGTATAACTCCCAAAAAATGGTGGTATTCTAAGATTGATATGTTCTTTTTTTTCTAAAACATAATGCATATGTTCACGTTAGGCCCTGGGTTTGGTATGTAAATTATTCAAAATTGTAAAAAAAATTATGCAGAGTTGTAGATAACAGGTGGTTCTAGTGCAGCGCTATTTTTCCCAAAATTTTCCAAGCTAATTTTATATTTTTTTTAAATTAAGGAAGACAACGAATCCCTAAAAAGACAAGGTCAAGTGTTAGGCCCCTCTATCATGGTCTTAACATAGGCAATTTACTTTTTTTTTAGTATGTAGGTCTTCCAGTATGCTTGTGTGGGTTCTTTTTCATTTTCGAAATAGCTAAGTCAGCCAAAAGTTATAACTGAAATACATGACCTATGTTTTATGTAAATATGACATGATTGCAAATAAAAATGAATAAAAAGTAGAAATACTAACAAATTTATTCAAAAAATAGATATTTGGAATCTACACAGAGAATTCTATAAGTGTGTGTAGTTTCATTAGTAGTGGAAAAGTGGAGCATATATAGATTCAAGGTTGAATAACATGAAGTTGCAGAACATGATGTGTTTTGCTATAATGCAGTCCAATGCAGAAGGGTTGTCAATCCAAACCTAGAACAAAACTTGCCAAGTCATTACGCATGGTATGGAAAAAGGAAAGCAAGCCAAAAAAATTTAAATTTTGGAGCGTGCGCGTTAGTAATGTGTGCACACTAATAGAATGCTCATGCTATTAACACGTGCGCACTATGTGCGCACATACACTAGTAACATGCACGCACTAATAATGCGCACTAATGCTATATATTTTTTTCTCCATCCTTATACCTATATCTCCCTTTATTAATATAATCCCATGCCCCCTCCCTTTTTATAACCCCATCCCCCTCCTCTCTCTCAACCCCCCATCTATCCCTTTACCATAAAGAATAAGCCCCCCATAAAAAATACCATAAATCCCAATCCCCCAATCTCTCCGTTACCCTAAACCCCAACCCCATCCTTTCTTTATTTCTCTAAACCTCCCTCTCTCCTCTTCTCCTTTCCTATCCCTCTCTTTTTCCCCCTGACCCATCACCCTACATGTCCTATATATCTAAACCACCTCCCCCTATTTCTCCCAATCCCCCTCCCCCCAAGAGCACTGTGAGAGATTATGTTATGTACATATACTGCGGCTTTGGCTGCTTCTTCCCATAGATGCATGGGTAAATCCTGATCATGGATCATAGCCTTCACTTCTTCTATGATCTTTCTATTCTTCCTTTCAGCTACACCATTATGTTGTGGATTATAGGAAACAATAAGCTCCCTCTTAATCCCTGCTTGTTTACAAAAGTCTTTGAAATCACCTGAAGTATATTCCCCTCCATTATCTAATCTTAAAACCTTAATATTTTTCTCAGAGAAGTTTTCTACAAGAGCCTTGAACTCTTTAAACTTTTCGAAGACTTCATTTTTGTTCTTCAGAAAATAAATCCATGTTTTGCAGGAGTAATCATCAATAAAGGAAGCATAGTATACATACCCACTTAGAGAAGTGGTGGACATAGGTCCATAGATATCTAAGTGAATAATGTCCAGAATACCTTTCACTTTGTTGTCTCTACTTGGAAATGGATTCTTTGTACTCTTCCCTTGATCACATCCCTTGCATACTCCTTCATGATTCACCTGGATTTCTGGTAGTCCAGTCACCACCTTACTTACTATAGGTAAGGCTTTGTAGTGTACATGAGCTAGTTTTTTATGCCATAGATCACAAGGGCATATGGTATTGGTCATCAATGTTGCATCTGCATGACCCTTCAGTTTGTAAAGTCCTCCTTCTTCTACTCTAATGACTATTGCATCATCAATAGTCTTCCCCTTTTTCCACATAAGAACTTCACCATCTATACAAGCAATTCAAAGACCTTTCTTTTCCAAGGAAGAAATAGATAGAAGGTTCTTCTTCAAACCTAGTACATAAAGTATGTCTTTCATATTCATGGACTTTCCAGAGTCCAATTTATAAGAGGCTTCTCCCATTCCTTTGATGGGATATTGATAATCATCTCCAAGCTTGGCCTTGTGTGGAGATTCCTTCTGAATAATCTGTGAGAGGGATTCTTTGTATCCCGTCATGTGTTTTGAGGCTCCACTATCTACTAGCCAAGTATCACTCCCATGAGATACTGAACTAGTGAGGGCTGATATTAGATCATATTCTTCACTGGAGTCTTCATCATCTCTGGTTTTGACTTATTCATCATTGTCTTCTGCTGCATGTGCATGAAACCTCTTCTTCTACTTCTTATGATGTCCAGATTTGGATGGACAATTTATTTCTAGATGTCATGTCTTGTGATAAGAGTTACATTCAATGGAGGAGAGGTATCTCTTGAATTTCTTGTTCTTCTGATGTCCTTGAGATCTTTTGGGAGAGTGGGTGCGTGCATCACTCTTCCTTTTCCTTCCACCTTTGGCATGAGTGGCCAAAGCTTGATCTTCATTATCGTTTAGTTTCTCCTCTCTCACCAATATTCTTTCTTCTTGTGCACATTCTTCCCATAGCTGTCTAAACTGGATCAATTTCTTTCTAGCGCAAATACCACGAACAAATGGTTCCCAATCTCTGGGGAGACCATTCATAGTGGTCATCACAACCTCTGTATCCTCCACCATGTCTCCAATATCTTCTAGTTGTTCTTTTATCTAGGACACTCTGGAGAAGTATGAGTGCATGGACTCAGACTTCAAGTTCTTCCCACCCTTTAGTTGATTTCTCAAGGTCATATTCCTATTGATATTCTTTCCTTCAAATAGGCTGGTCAACGCATCAAATATTTCTTTTGGTGTCTTCTTGGAAGATACATGAGGGATCAAGTGGTCTTTGATGGAGTCAGTAATGATCCTCTTTTCCTTGACTAGATTCTTCTTATGCCTGGATTTGGCTTCATATCCCTCAGGTTCTTTAAGTCCTTCTTTTACATAGTCTTCTAGGTCATGTTCTTCAAGGATGAGCATGACTCTTTACTTCCATGCCCTAAATTTATCATCCCCCTCAAGGCTTGGTATTACTTGTCATCTTGATAAAATGAGTACTTCAAATGGAAATATAATCGATTTGAGACTTACCAGAAAAGTTGTCCTTCTCAAATCTGCTACTTCCTTGACCTAGGGTTTGTTAGAGAAACCCTAATTTTCCAACTTCGAAATTTTGGAAATCTAATTGGATGAGAAAATTTGCCTCCTCAAGGCGATTTGAGAAAAGTACCCTTTCTCCCAATTCTGTGAGCAGATGATCCAAAAACTTGATGCCCTAATTCTCTTGGGATGTAGTAGAGGACCAGAAAATGAAAATTCTCATAATGAAAATTTGCTTCGACAGAAAGATGCGCCTTAGTTAGGTGAGTTATATGCACTATATTTTTCAACAATTCTGTGGAGGGATATCCTGGAACAAGAAACCCTAGTTTCTATAGTTACGAAGGCTGCACAATGTATTCTTTCAGGCTAGCTCTGATACCATGTTAGTTTTTACTTGTTTAGCATATAAAAATAAACAATGAATCACCGAAAGTAATACAAGCACAACAAGAACACAATAAACACAGTATTTCTCTCAGGGAAACAACAAGGGAGAAAACCCCAACAAAATATTCCTCAATATAGAAATCACAAAGTACAAAAGCAAACCCCAAGACAAAATCAGCTACTCCTCCACTTGTGCAAACTTCTCTCTCTCTCCTATGTGAACTTGTGAGAGTGAATGAGTGAATATAAATGAGGAACTCATCCTCTATTTATATTCTTCCATTGGGATGAATTTTCCCCAACTGGGCCGACTTCTCATAACTGACCTGGCCGACTTGTCAAATACAAAATATAATAACCTCTTTTGGGTTCTTCTAGGCCGACATAAGACCTAGCGTTTACGTTGATTCTTTCATTGACTCTTACATTAATAATTACATCAATAACATCTCCTGAAGGAGGAATACAAATATCATAGACAAATATCAAATAGAATATCTTCCGCAGTTACATTATTTCAAGAAAACCATGCATTGTCCTCGATGCATACACATACATGCCGCGAAATATCAAAATAGATGAGGGTATGCCTCCCTCATCACATCTTCCAATTCCCAAGTCGCATCCTCAGGAGTATAGTGGCTCCACTAAACCTTAACCTAATCGATTTATCTATTCCTGATTTGCTTGGTCTTCTTGATTACAACGAAAATAGGCTCTACAAGAAATTCTTTTTCCGGCTCCACCTAGTCATATCAAATATATATACAAAATATAATCAGCATCATGTATACCTGTCAACGTGAAATCATATATATACCAACATGCTAACAAGGATCATATGTCAATATGAAAATAATCTAAGCAATAATATATCATATCATATGCATCATCATCTAATGTAAAACAAAAACATCTACTCTACAATTTACTTATATAATATTCCAATCAATTATATGCCTAGGATCATGCACATACTTTTTCAAAAAAGAGACATGAAACACATTATGCACTTTTATTCTAGGAGGCAAAGCTAGTTCATAAGAAACTGGTCCTATCTTTTCCAAAATATCAAAGTGACCAAAATATCTAGCTGCAAGTTTAGAACAATTCCACAAGTTTAAAGTACTATTTTTTGGTTTCACTTTCAAAAACACATGATCCCCAACCTGAAATTGTCTGTCAATCCTATTCTAATATGCATAAATTTTATGTCTATCCTATGTTGTTTTCAAATTGTGTTTAATCTTAACCATCTGATCTTCCATTTCCTTTAATAATTTTCTCCCAATGATAACTTTGTATGTCGGATTGTCCCAACTAATAGGTGTGTTGCATTCTCTTCCATACATTGCTTCAAAAGGAATTATATTCAAAGAAGAGTGATAACCATTGTCATAGGAAAATTCCACAAGATGCAAATAATTCTCCCATTTAGTTGGCCGATCCATTACATACATTCTTCACATGTATTCAATAACTTGATTAACCCTTTCAATCTGTCCATATGTCTAAAGATGATGTTAAGTACTCATAATCAGATATGTTCCAATACCTTTAAACAAACCTTTCCAAAAATGACATGTAAATTTTGAATCCCTGTCTCACACAATTGCTTTCGGAATACCATGTAATATAGTTACCTCTTTCATATAAATATCTGCTATTTCAGTTGCTTTATGTGTAGGCTTAACTAGTATAAAGTGAGCTTCTTTAGTTAGTTTGTCTACCGCAAACATAATAGCATCATGTTGTGACCTTGTCATAGGTAATTTCGTGATAAAATCCATACTAACTTCATCCCATTTCCATTTCGGTATTTGTAAAGGTTGTAACAAACCTGTAGGGTGTGTATGTTCAAATTTTATTTTCCGACATTATAAACATCTAGCTATGTAATATACAATTTCATTTTTCATTCATGGCCAATAATAATCCTTCTTAACTACCACTACTGTCTTTTGATAACCATAGTGACCTGCATATGATACATCATGCATTTCTTTTAAAACCAATTTCTTTGTGTTTTCTTAGGAATGTAGACCATGTTCTTATACTTAAGTATTCCATCTTCCAGTTTATAGTGTTCAAAGTTATGTGCTATTCCATGTTGTTGCAAGCCTAGTTTTACCTGTTGAAATAATTCATCTGTATTGTTTTCCTCTTTTATTCTATCCTTTAAATCTAAAGTGCTAGCACTGATAGCTACATGCATCACATGAATTTTCCTACTGAGTGCATCCAGTACTTTATTTTATTTTCCTTTTATATGTTTATTTTCAAAATCGTATTCACATAGTAGTTCCATCCATTTTCTTTGTCTTGCATTTAGATTAGGTTGGTCGAACAAGTACTTTAGTCCATCATGATCAGTTCTTAATTCAAACTTATTTCCCATTACGTAGTGTCTCCATATATTTAATGCATGTACTATTGTTGCTAATTCCAAGTCATGTGTAGCATAATTTTGTTCATGTTCCTTTAACTTCCTAGACTCATTCCAAATAACCTGTCCATTATAAGTTAACACACCACATATACCCTGCTGACATGCTTCTCTACATACCACAAAATTTTCACCTAGATTCACAATTTTCAAAACCGGTGCATTATTAAGCATCTCTTTAAGCTTCTGAAAACTTATTTGACATTTAGATGTCCAATCAAACTTTATACATTTCTTTTTTAAAGAATTTATTGGATGTGCAATCTTTGAAAATCCTTCTACAAACCTATGATAGTAACCTGCTAATCCCATAAAATATATAACCTCTAACACATTCTTAGGTGTTGGCCAATTAATAATTGCTTCTATCTTGTTGTGGTCAATTGAGATTCCTTCTTCTGATACAATGTGTCCTAAGTAGAGACACTTGTTCTGATAAAAAGAGCACTTACTTAACTTAGCATAAAGTTGATTCTCTCTGAGTACCTGGATTGCTAGTCTCAAGTGTTCTTCATGTTCTTTCTTTGTATTAGAGTAAAATAGTACTTCATCCAAGGAAAAAATAAAAAACTTGTCCAAATATTTTCAAAAAATCTCATTCATCAAGCACATAAAAGTAGCTGGTGCATTCGTCAAACCAAATGGAATGGCTGTAAACTCATAGTGATGATATCTTGTTCTAAAAGATGTCTTACTGATGTCATCTTCCTTAATTCTGACCTGATGATAATCCCACTTAAGATCTATATTTGAAAACATTGTGGCACCCCTTAACTGATCAAATAAGTCATCAATTCTCGAAAAATGATACTTGTTCTTGATAGTTGATTTATTTAAATTCCTGTAATCTATGCAAAGTCTGGAGGTACCATCTTTCTTTCTTACAAACAAAACCGGTTCTCCCCAAGGTGATACACTAGGTATGATATAATCCTTCTTTATTAATTCCTCTAACTGCATCTATAACTCTTTCAACTCAGGTGTACTCATCCTATAAGGGACTTTAGACGAAGGAACTGTACCAAGCACTATATCATTAGTAAAGTCTATATCTCTTCTAGGAGGAATTACAGGTATCTCTTGAAATACATATGCAAATTCCTGTAATACCAGGTAGTCCTCTAACTGAGGTTCCTTTTAGTTAGAGTATTCTATATGAGCTGCATAAATCTGACACCCTTTTCTAAAACACTTCTTTAATTGTAAGGTTGTAACCTGTCTTAAAGATATCAGTCTATATATTCCTTTAATTGTTACTATGTTTCCTTCCTCATCTATACATGTGTAACTCTTATTGTAACAATCCATAATAGCTTGGTGTGTAGTTAACCAGTCCATACCAATCAAAACATCATAATATCCTAAGGGGATAACATTCAAATCTACTAAAGTCTTTAAACCATTCATTTCCAAAGGACACTATCTTACTATTTCTATGACTTTTCTTTTAGTTCCAGTTGCTAACTATAAAAGGCCAGCCACCTCAAGGTTACTTTTCTTAAGAGAACAATTCAAAAATAAACTAGGTGCAACATAATAGTTACTAGCTCCTGAATCAACTAAAATAGACATAGTTCTATTGCCAATATTTCCTACCACTTCTATCCTGTGATACTAATGATCTACCTGCCTACCTTCCAAAGCTGCATAAATCCTCTGACTCTTACCAACATCACCAACTGCTGCTTCCTAAATGTTGTGAATGTTGTCTTCTTTATTATGTGGACAATCCCTTGGCATAGTGATTCTCATTACAATTCCAACATCTAACAGAAGGTATCTTATCTAAATCTAGTTGCTTATGAAAATTACCACTTCTGTTGACAAGAGGCTTGGTTTATTAAAGAAATGTAACTACGGAAGATATTCTAGATGTACTTGTCTACTGTATTATTGTATTCCTCCTTCGGGATATGTCATTGATGTAATTGATAATGTAAGAGTCATTGAAAGAGTCAATGTAAACCCTAACTGATTAGGTCGTCCTAGAAATAACTAGAAAATATTATTTTATTGTAAAGTGTACAGGTCGACCCAATTAGGTGATTCAAGCCGACCTAATTGGTAAAAAGGTCAAGTAAATAGTAAAGTATAAATAGAAGGTTGAGTTGTTCATTTGGATCACTCACCTCACTCACTCAAGGTCTCATAGGAGAGAGATAAGTTGGCACAAGTGGATAGAAGTTGTTTTGTCTTGGGGTTTTATCTTGTACTTGGTGAATTCTATATTGAGAAAGTATTGCCAGGGTTTTCTCCCTTGTGGTTTCTCCGAGAGAAATTTTGTGTTATTTGTGTTTGTTGTGATTGTATTTATTTAAGTGATTATGGTATTTAATGTTATTATGCTGAACAAGTAAAAACTTAACATGGTATTAGAGTTGGCCTGAAAGAGAACATTGTGCAGCTGTTACCTAGGGTTTCCATTTCCAGAAACTAGTCATCTTGGAATTTTTGCTATAAATAAATTTTGACAAAGGTTCAGCATTTGAAACTTTGACATGACGAATATGAAATTGGCATGTACCTTGTGTGTGAATTTCAGCCTCATATTCATTGTACTTTAGATATATGATCCATGCAAATTAGGGTTCCAGCCTCCTCCATAATTCAGTTTAAAAACAGTGGCCTATGGATAAATGATATATCTAGGGATAGGAAAATCCAAATTGAATTTAGTAATATGTTCCATAAATTATGCGGACTTTAGTTTCTCTGGTGCGAGTTTCAGAACTCGAAACAGTGACACGTGGAATGCCATACAAGTTCGCTATACTGAAACAGTCCATAAACAGGTCATCTTGGGAAACTTAGAAAAAGTTCCAGTTGTTGAATCCAATACTACTCTAAATTGTGGGGTTGGATAGAGGACATATCATACTATCACAAGACTAAGTTTCAGACTTTGAGGAGCATAAATTTCAGAGATAAATCTGAATTAAGGCCAAACAAATCTGTAGTAGAAATTGAAGAAATTAGGGCATCAAATATTTTGCAGTCCCATCCATAGATTTTGGAAAAGGAGTACTTTTACTAACTCACCTTGGGTAGGTGCATATTTTCCTCCAATAATTTTCTCAAGATATCAAATTTGAAAAATTAGGGTTTCTCTGTCAAACCCTAAGTCAAGCCAGAAACAGTTCTTCGAGAAGTAGTTTCACAAGTAATTACTATCTCCATTCTATTTCCATTTGAGGTTCTCATATTATCAAAATGAAAAGCACTACCAAGCTTGATGAGAAGATTGAGGGAGTTGAGAACTTTAGGGCATGCAAAATATAGGGTCATTCTCATTCTTGAATAACATGACCTAGAAGGAATCATAAAAGAAGAAGTTAAAGAACCAGAGGGCGATGAGGCCAAAGGAAAACACAAGAAGAATATGATAAAGGCTAAGAGGATCATAGTTGACTCTATCAATTTAGATCACTTGATCCCTCAAGTGTGATAAAATAAGACCCCAAAATAAATTTTTGATTCCTTGTCCAGTATGTTTGAAGGAAATAATATCAAGTTCACACAACTATGGGAAGAGTGTGTGCAAGAAGAAGAAATGATAGTAGTAAGAGAAGAGAAGTTAAATGATGATGAAGATCAAGCTTTGGAAACCCATGCCAAAGGAAGGATCAAAAGGAAGAATCATGAACATTCTCATGACCACTCTCCTAGAATATCTCAAAGATTTTAGATGAACAAAAGGATCGAGAAAGACTTCTCCTCCTTTGAATTTTTTACTTGTCACAAGATGGGACACATTGCAAGAAATTTTCCTCTCGGAGCTGAACAATTCAAGAAGCAAAATAAAATATTTCATGCCCATGTAGATGAAGAAGATGAACATGATGATGAAAGGAAGGCCAAAGAAGATTCTTCCAATGATGAGGAATATGTACTTTAATCCAAATTAGGAAGATAGAAGAACCTATTACCTATCTCAGCATTGGATACGAAGGGATGCAGTTGTGATTGAAATTGAAGAAGGAGGACTCTACAAATTAACGTGACATGCAGACTCACCCATAATAGCTAGGACCATAAGTCCTTGTGATTTGTAGTATAGAGGACTTGTTCAGCGTTTTCGGTCATAAGAAATAAAGGAACAGGTCCTCAGGATCAGACGATGGAGTTGAGCACACTGTTAGAGACTCTTGCAAGGAGACTAGGATCAAGATCGATCCTACCAAACAAACAAAGATAAGTATTTGAATCGTCATTTCCTGTACTTTCCAATTGTGTACATATTTATGTTCCTAGATTTAGGATGTGTATTATGCATGTTAGAATGTTTTCATTGATATGCATGTGATGGGTAAGTGGCCTATGGTGTTGTACAACATTCCATTGCTACTTATCTAGAATGAAACCTCTTTGTTGACATATTGGGAGTAGTTCACGCTCTTAATAATGTTCTGGTAGAGATGGAAGGCATCTAGAAAGTTACCGTATGAATACGGGATATGGATAAATGTTGTGTTAAATCATTGGCTAAGATAGTTGCATGACCGTGTGACCTATGTTTGTATGCACAATAATTTTTCATTATTAATATGTTTTGGAAACCATGAAATGTTTCTAGCCATGCAACTAAATTTTGACTTGTAGGAAAGAACGTGTAGGATCACCTACAAATAAAGAATGATGAGATTCGTTTCGTAGAACAAGTAACGATGGACTTATGAAATCAAGTATACTACAAAAGTACAAAGCAAGGGTTCTGTCAGAAAGAGGGAGTTGACTATGACGATATGTTTCTCTAGTGACTAGACACACTTCCTCAGTGGTGGATATTACACTAGATAGATGGTGTAATTGAAGTAGAAGATGATATCGAGCAACCTCTAAGACTCGGGACTCTCTACAGAGAACCACATGTGTGTATATTGAAGAAGAATTTGTACGGGCTCAGAAGGCACCCATGGGATAGGATGATCACCTAGAGTGGTGAAATATCAACCTTTGCTACAAGGTTGAAGATGAGGATCTCATGGATGGGTTCAAGAGAGAACTTACAATCAGAGTTGTATCAATATGACAGAGAATCCAATGTTCCATTATAGATCGAAGCATATCGAGATCAAGTTTCACTATATCTGGGATATGGTGCAGAAGGGAGCTATAAAGCTCGAGTATTTCCCTACAGAGGAACAAGTTGTTGATGTGTTGACTAAGCCTTTGTCTCGCATAAAGTTTGAATACTTTTGAGACAAGCTTGGTACGGTCCGAAAGGAACTCCCTCGAAAGAGGGAGTGATGGTGATGGTATGACAGTCCTTGCCAACTGAAGATCAGTACTTGCTGACTGATAGATATGCTAGTCCTTGTTTACTGAAGATCAATACTTTCCGAATGATAGAGATGCCAATCCTTGTTGACTGAAGATCAGTACTTTCTGACTGATAGAGATGCCAGTCCTTGTTGACTGAAGATCAGTACTTTCCGACTGATAGAGATTCCAATCATTGTTGACTAAAGATTAGTACTTTCCGAATGATAGTGTTATCCTAGTACTTTCCGACCGGTGATGT